>KK115834.1:0-48045 GCA_000611955.2 Stegodyphus mimosarum | reverse complement strand
CACCACACACATATCAAGCAAAATATCATATGTATATAACAAGCAAAATTTAATTATATCCTTAAATTTAATAAATATATGCATTTCATCATTATAGATATTATATCTATTTAATTAGCTACTTCTTTGTTATAGCGGCCCCCCACCATACTTGGCGACTTTAGGTTTGCACAAGATCTCAGCTATAATTTCACCAAGCTCGTAAAGAGTAACTGTAAAGATGAACAACACAATATATAATAATAACAATAATACTCACATGTCATTTCCTAAGAATATTTCTTAAGAATTCTTATTCTTATCCTTATTACTATTATTTTATCACATGTAATTGTTCCAGTCAACTGCAGCATTTTTTGCCCATATTAAGCTTTGTCACACAATTTCATAGACGTCAACTCTTCCACCCAAGAATACATAAATCTAATAGTAACGACAAATGATATTCTGGAACCTCTGAATTAATTTCCAACATGGATGACCTTTTTCTTTTTTGGAATTTTTTACACTGCACATCCATTTGGTTTCGTCGTTAACATAAAGTTTCATGTTGTGGCCATTTTCACATACTCATTTGTCAGATAAAATACCTCTTTCTTAAAAAAATGATAAGGCATCCACCTCATTATTTGGTAAATAAAAGACTGCTTACGTCATACACAAAAAAAAGCAATGAATACATTTTAAATAATAATGATTTCAAACAAAAATAAATAATAGAAGAGCACATGCTGAAAGCAAAAATGTAATACTATGCTAATATATGATTAGGTGGGAAGGTATAAGAACAAACAGCCGGTGCTAATGTACGATCTCATGGCGAGATTTATGAGCACACAGCCAGATTTAGCTGAGATATCTTGATTGATTGGTGATTCATTCTCAGAGGCCACTATAACTAAAAAAGTACCTTTAATTATATATTAGTACACAACCAGTCAAACTCCCATTCATTAATATATATTTTTTTAAATACGATCCTTAGCGGCAGCCTTTTCCCGAAATTCATGATACACCCGATTATATATATTTAAATAATTATATAAAACATACTGAGTTAAAAATAATTTTACTTCACTTTCATTCAACTGAGGATAATTTAAATATAATCTAGTTTTTGCTCCAATTACCAAATTTTCATTTTCTTTTACTTCACTACACTTTTTAAACAGAACAAATGTCAAACTGACTTCTGTAACTTCTTCAGAAATTACTGAATCTAATACATTGATTAAAAACTCAACATATTTTCTTCTGAGTTTATGTATATAAGGAACTTATGTATGTAATATTACAAATTAATATTTACTGTTACAAACAAAAGCAAAATATTCTTTAAAAATAAAAAGTATAATAAAATGAACTGCATTTAACATTTTACATGTCATATCAAATTATATATATTACTTCAAAACACTCAAAGACTATCTGCCTCAAGAAAGATGCCATCATGAAAGCCAGTTCCTTTTTATTTTTTTACTGGCTTTTATCGTGTTACTTTTAAGGAAAATTGGCTATTTCGACCCACCAGTTTTGAATGAATAGGTTCACCACATGCAAGATCATGCTTAGAATTGGGAACTGGGTAGAGACACTATGTAAATCTAAATTTTGTGTTTATCTCACTACTGGTTAGCATTATCACCCATGGCCAAGTTCTAAAGCAGTAAAACATTGGTAGTAAGCAGTGGGTTCAATTTCTAGTGATTGAACGGCTAGCTGTATGAATGTTTTAAGATTTCCCTTCATGTGTTACTGTAATCAGGGGCCAGATTTCCTAAGAAGATCCTAAATGAAGGCAATCCTTTTTATAGAGAGACAGCTTAAGTGTGATTTGCCATAATTAAGAAATCCAAGCTACTTTCTCCAACAGGTACTTAAAATGAGGACCATAATAATTTTATTTTTCATTAATTTAGTTTGATATAAAAATTTAAATATATACCAAATTCCAAGAAACTGCAATAATTATGCACACACATCAGATAATATACAAAGCTATATAAAATAATATACGCTTTTCTTTGCTTTGCTTCAATTTCATAAACTTTAAATTTTAAAAATAATATTGAAATATCATTAATTTTAATTACAGGATGAGATCATAGTTGCATATTTTAACTAATATTTACTTTTAAATAAACCACTTCTTCAGAACAATGCTGTCTGTTCACAGATGTGCCTTTCATCACAATTTGTTTCTCCACAATATTAGGAGTTTCACTATCCAGAGAAGATTTAAATCGAACTCTATAATATTTTCTTCCAGTGAAAGTGTCAGCTTCGATTTTGTATTGCAACTTTAATGCTTCTGATGTAGACACAGATGAATTAAATTGGAAACATGCTTGAAAGGAAAAGCTGCAAGAAAATAGAACACTTTAAACAAAAATCATCATTATCATAAATACTGGTGAGCAAAGCATAATATGAAATACAATTGAAAATCTTAATTTGCAATATAACGTATAATGAACAAAATTCACTGAGAAATAATACCTTCTTTCATTCAAATTTTAAAATGATCATTTACACAACTGAACTATGATCTAAGTGAACAGAACAACTGAACTTTGAAACTAGGAAAAGAATGAAATATTTTATTAAAATCTAACAGTTGCACAAAAGTATAATAAACGATGTTTGAATCTTCCAGGTATGGTTATTTATTGAGGTGTTTTAGGGCTGTTGCAACCAGTACAGTCATACCAGGTTGCAGAATTTAGGGGCAACAAAATTTTTTGAGCTTAGGGAGGCACTGGAATTTAGGAGCCACACAAAGTGCACAATTGGGAAGAAGACCTAAGGCAAGCACTGATGTGTCACTGAATGACTACTAAGTTATTGACAACCAGTGAGTTTAAACATCATTTATTTTCATGCTGAAATAGTCATTGGTGGATGGCAGTCAACTAACTATAACACAAAGGATAATTTTAAGTGCTTTAGTATTATATTTCACATTACAATAACATGGGTATTAAATGGAACTGGCACCTCTCTGTAGTCACTGTTTATTACTAACTAATGTATTTGAAGGCATTAAGCAGTTTTGTATAATTTTTATTTAAAATGAGATTGACCAGGATGTTATTAGATGATTATTTCCCAAATAATTACTTCATTTTTGTAATGCATAATACTCAACTGGTAAAAAAAGTCAGCTAATATAAGCAAGATAGTACTTACAATAGCTGATCAACCATTATGGGTATGATATATTAACACCTTGAGGATTACTACATTTTGCTTCAAATTTAATCTTATTGTTCTGTTATCGGGACTGGATTAAAAAATGTATGCATGTGTGTATGTATGCATGTACATATATGTGTATATGTATGCACATATGCACTTGTACTTACACATATGCATGCACACATGAACACATGCATGCATCCATCCATACATGCATGCATACATACATTTCTGAATCCAGTCCTGATAACAGAACAGTACCTCTTATTGTATTGTGTGACAATGATTAGAAGAGAAATTTACATTTTTCCTACAAAAGTGTATTTTTGGCACATATTCCAATAATTCTTAGTAAGTGGCATTTGTAATATTTCTTTATGTAATTTTTTATGTACAGACAGTAAGAAGTATTAGTGGTCTTTTTGCACAGTGCAGTTGTCATCAAATACATTGTGTAACTGATTTTAATTATCTCACTAATTCACCAGGATTGTACCTACAGACTACTATCTAATATCTAAAGTAAAATTCCATCTTATCCATATTATAAGGCTATGTCAATTATTTTTTTAGAAAGTCAAATGAGAAAATCAAGAATGTTTCAACAGTTCACTCTTAGGAAAGCATCCGAAAATTCTAACAACATGCCAAAATAATATAGCATTAGAAGGATTATGTAAGAAGCAGTGACTTTTTGATTTTTTATTCATTCAGCACTAAAACTTTGCAGATGCACTATTTTCTCATATATTCTTCAATCACTTATTACTATAAGCAATCTCAACCAAGCACCTGCAGTATAAACAACCATTGTAATGATTAATTAATTCATTTTCGAAGATATTACGTTTTCAGTTATTTATTCGCAAGAAAGAAACATAAAACATCAACTATGCCTTCAACAGAACTCAAACCAGTGGACATGCTATCATTTACTCCACAAAAGTATGCTTATTAGAATGTACTAATTTCTTATGTTCTTTCTTAGAATAAAATGCAAATGGGGAGAGGCATAAGAGTAAATCCAGGTGATAATGAATTATTATTCGCCATATTTTTGTTTGAGCACTAAGACAGAAACAAGGTTTTTTTTTTTTTCGGGGGTGGGGGGGCACTAGCAGGAATTGTAAAAAAAACAACTATAACTTCATCAGGATTTCAACCATGGATCTTCAATTTGCTACCATTTACAACATATAGGCAAACAAATGTAGTGATTCCTTATAATTTAATAAAGTTAAAATAAATTGAAGTCCTAAATTGAAATTAATGTCAAACAAGTAAAAAGTTCTGTATTTAAAAAAAAAAATTCAATTTTTCAGTCAACGACAATAAATAAATATTATATCAATATACTAGAACATGCTTGTGTGTCTTCAGCCTATAAACAGTGCTTACAAAGAGACAAATATTAATAACTTTTGTCCTGAAAGCTTAAAACAGAAAAGATTAGTATAAAAGTCTTGGCTAATTAAATATGCAAAAAACAAAGAACAAGAAGTTTTGAATTTTGTAAAACAAATTTACAACATTAGAAGTAAAGCACAAATACAAATAAAATCAAAATTATCACTCACCACACTCTAGCAGCATTTCTATCCATTTCACAGCCCTTCTTATCTGGATCAATATTTGAAAGTTGGCCACTAACTGAAGTTACTATGTCTAGTACAGGCCGTGACCTAGAATCAGAAAAAATTTTACTTGTGCAATCATTGTCTACAGATGGCAATGTAAGACATATCTCCTAGTAAAGATAATGAATGAAACTAGATAAAATTATGAACTTCTTTTAAAAAATCACAAAAATATAAATAATGAAAGTGTTTGACTTAGAAAGCAATTCAAGGTGTCTGAAAAGTAACCTTACATAAAAACACACATGAAAAAATTCCACACAAGAATACTTTGTCTATATCTAGTTTTAAATGGCTCAGAATAAATAACTTCATTGTTTATATATATTTAACCCTTAAATGCATGAATTTTTATTTTTAATTTTAAAGTAAAAAATACATTAGAACTGATATCAAATAAAATAGGAAAAGTCGCAACTAAGTTTTGATTCCAACTTTTGAAAAAATATTATTAACTTTTACAAAAAAAAATATGATAGACAAATGTGTAATAACAATTTTATGTAATAAAACATACCTTATAAACTTCTTCAAACAATTTTAAAACTTTGAATACATTAAAATAACAGCAAACATAAAATCAAAAGTTCTAAACAGAAATGATGTCCACACCCTACACATCAACTCACATTAATGACCCATTATACCATTAGTAGTGCCACCACACTGAAACATTCAAGACTATATACTTGAACAGTATATATCCAATCGGTTATACTATGCAGTAAGCTAAAATTTGTGTTTGGATTTGATTTACATGACTAAATATGAGTATGTTGCTAAATGGCAACTACATGCATTTTAAGGGTTAAGCAATATAATTAATTAAGAAGTGCAAAATAATACATCAGAAGACTCTTTTTACTTTGGGAATGAGGTTATATATATATATATATACATATATGTTTCATAAGCATAATTTTGCAACAAGTCATGAAATGTGACAGAACGGTAAAATATTTCTTGGAAAAACAGAAATATTAAGTTACGTACAATTTACAGAAAACTTTAATTTAGGAATTTTTAATCCATGCCAATAATTTACTGTTAAACAAAATCAAATATATTTTTAAATATATTTGATTTGTTGTTTTAATCTAAAACAGAACTGCTATTTCATTTGTCTTAAAATAATTTTAGATGAGCATATTAAGAGAAAAAAATGCTACATAATTTTTAGACCTTTAATGTAATTACATTAACTAATTTTCATACCAATTTATATCATAACAAATTGGTAGAATGAAAATAAAATACTAAAAAGAGAATTGTATTGTAAAAAGAAATACCTTAGCAGAACAGCAACATTACTCTCATATGATCCAACAAGTAAATCAGGATAACCATTACCATCAATATCTATTCCACCATCTAATGAATAACCAAATGTTTGCAAATTTCCAACTTTGGGGACATCTTCAGCTCGAATAATCTAAAACAATAATAAAATTTGTATTATGTAATTCATATAAAGGAACTGACATGAAACTCAGGTAATATAAATTGAATACACACACAGTTGTATATAAAAAGGTGCATACAAATAAAATGTTATGATATTTTTATACAAATTAATAACAATAATAGTTAAAATTAGGAAACAAAACCAAAAAATAAACTGACTAACACAGCAGAAATACACTGGAATCTTTTGTTCAAAAACAATGGCAAATGACCATAATAGTAGATTTCTAAAAGTACCTGTGATGGGGTCTTTATAATGCCATTCATTGACCCTGAATATATGTATACAGTTCCACCACCTTCTTCATAAGGTGCTCCAATAACAAGATCTATAATAAGAATTATTTTCATAAAAATTAAACCAAATGAGGTACAAATACAATAGATGTCAAATAACCTAAACTTGTTAGTATTCTGATGGCTTATTAGCATTCCAATGGCCAAAGTTGGAATTTCAAAGTGAGGCGACAGGCTGAGAGAAGACAGAGTTTCCTGAACACCTGTTTTGGGGGATATGTATAGGGATTGAACTGTGATGGTCAGTGCAAGAATAGATGTGTTTTTCAGGGGGCCACATGTGAAAAGAACAGTTTGGCATTTTTTGCTTAGCTCCTGCCTTTTGTCTGAGGGAGTCAGATTTGCAAATAAATTGCTTGTTTTGAACTGAACAGCCACTGTCAGATTTTTCTTAATTGGATCTGTGAATAGATCTTAGTTTACAAGACAAGATGCAACCATTTCTCTTTTGCATAAAATTTTCCTGTTTCAAAGATAACAACAGGGGCAGATTTGTTTCTCATCATTTGGGCTGAAGACCTGCTGAGAGATGGCAGGCATTTTATATGCAAAGTTCGACTGATTATGGGGAGTTTAAAAAAATGAGGCCATTGGTTGGAAATTATTGTTTTTAACTAACCAATGGTTCTCATCTGAGTGTTTTCACCAAGATTTTAAAAGCTGATGCACCAGAGAGAAAAAGACTTTTATCTTCTCAAAATTTTGAGTGTGAAAAAGTAGACTCGGAGGAGAGTAGAGAGCCATTGAGTTTGAGAAAGTAGAGGGCCATTGAGCCAGCAGCCATTGAGTTTTTTTATAACTCAGATGAAAGTTAGTTAAGCAAATGATATGAAAATGTTTATATAAGTATTGAAAATATATGAAATTATTTCCCAGTAATTTAAATTAATTATTATATGTGATTAGGAATACAATTAATTCATGTTTGATAAATGTTGATGGAAATTGTAAGGCTGAACAATTAAAAGAAAATGTTTGAGTCTGGCAAGTTATTTATCAGTAATTATTACATTAATTGATAATAATTAATAAATGTATTTAAAATTGTAAATTCCTATTTGTGACTTTTGTAGTGGTTTGTCCCATCACTCCACATTTAAATCCTCAGGAATGGCATGCTTGTAGAGACATTAGGTTATTTCACAGCAGGAGACATGAAAAATAAGCAACGCCTTCGCCGGGAATCGAACCACGGACCTGTCGGTTACGCGTCGAGCATGCAGACCACTACACCACGAAGGCATGCGAAGAAGGAGGGAGAAATACCTTATATACTCCCCCTTTTAAAGGGCGACTGGGGTTTTGGGAACCCAATCGCCAAATCGCGGTGGTGGAGAATCATCATCCACCACCTTTTTAGTTTGGGCGCCAGTGTAGAGACATTAGGTTATTATGAAGCAGGAGACATGAAAAATGAGCATTGCCTTCGCCGGGAATCGAACCACGGACCTCTCGGTTACAGGTCGAGCATGCAGACCACTACACCACGAAGGCATGCGAAGAAGGCGGGAGAAATACCTTATATGCTTTCTTAAACACTATGAACCTGGGCAGAAAAACTACAACTATGTTTATGATGTATTAGTTGGTGCTAATGAAATTATTGAATCTTTGATTTGTCAGTAAATTTTTGGAATATTCATTTAGATTTTAATATAAGGTACTTAAAAGTATGAACTGATATATTATTTTAAATAAACTGGTAATTGATAATTTTGGGTGGAAAATCCTTCCCTGGTGTCTTGAAGTGTTTTGTATTATTTGCATTTCAAAGAATATGAGTAAGTGTTCAGTGTGAGTATTTGGTTATCTCTAATATTAAGAAATATTGTATATTGATATTATGTGATTATGTATTTACAGAAAAATTAGTATAAAGCTGTTAATGTTAAAATAACATTCTAAGAAGTTCGGTGTGAGATGCAATGTTATTGTTATTCGAAATATATGTCGGATTTTTAACACCAAAGCAGCAAAGAAAAAGCAATCATTTTCCTTCCCAATAAATTTATATAATTTAGTTTAATATCATTTCTAAAATTCATAGGTTTTACTGTTTTTTATCTTTCATTTTTGCTGTGATACCTGTTGATTAGGTAGTTAACTGAAAGTTTAAATATATTCAAAATAAATAATTTAATCATTAATTTTCTATATAACACTCATTTTTCGATATAAACAAATAATATTTAGAAAATTCAGCATGGCAGCTTCTTTCTCTTGCAAATTTACAAACTTTATAAATAAAAATATATTTTATTTGTAACATGTTTTTATTATTATTGAAGTTATTTAATTCTTCAAACTCATCATATTTTTCACACCTACTAGCATTCTCTTTTTTAATAGTAAACATTAATCATGAATATGAAATTTTTGTTTTAGATAAATTAGGTGAACATCCTGCTTTCTTTTCAAACTAATCTGAGTTTAAGCGATTACCATATGCAAAAAAAAATTATTTATCTACAACTTTTCAGATGCTAATTCCTACCAAATTACATCGTATTATATCTTTATTTATTTACATATTGGACAATGGACAAAAAACGCTTACATCAGTAGCAAATATAGAGAGATTCTTACAATCCATACTTAATATATAAAACAGAAAGGAGCAAATGTAAGGTGGTGAATTCAAGAAAGATAATTTATAATTTTACTATAAATTATACTTGCAAAATTCTCTAATCCCACAACCCTTAGTCTAAGGCAATGTGGGTTATCACAGTTATATTGTATTTCATTCTGAAAAAAATAACAGCTACAAATTTTAAGGACCTTTTAATTCAATTTTAAACTTCTAGTTTAAAATATTTTAATCAAATAGTTCTTCCAGTTACATATAAATGCATTTCACTGATGTTACTGCATGGATTTGTGTTTCATTAAGGAACATATCACAACATAAAATATACCTGGATAACCATCTCTGTTTAGATCACCTGCATTCTCGATAGCAAATCCAAATCTTGATTCTGGTTTGCCAGTAATTTTAATAGGTTCATCAGTCTCTTTAATACCCTAATAATATAACATTAATGAATTCATAAAAAAAGTAGGATCAAATTCACTACAATATTTTAAACAAAAATTCATAAATAAATATACCTCAGGTGAATTCATGTATATATATACAGCACCTCCTTTTGCTTTAGAATAATAAAATGGAGCACCAACAGCAAGATCTAAATAACTAAATAAAAATACATTAAATACATAAACTTAGACTAATACTAATTAATTACTAATAGATTTAATTTTTTTTTAAAAAATGAAAAAAGAAAGCCTTTAAAAATATCCTTCAAATAATAATTCAATATCCATAAAAGACATATTTTTTCATACTTAACAAATTTCCTTTTAACTCTGATTATTTAAATTTCAATAATCCCATCTTTCATTTTAAAAATATGTAATTATTCAGTTTAAGCACACTAGTTATTCATTCAAAATTAGGCAAAATTCAACCTTAAATTGATGTTAGTTTTGAAGAAAATATTTTGTAAAGCTGTCCCTATTCTACACCAACATTTCAACTAAATTTAAAATTGACCTTTAAAATCAGATAAAACATATAACATTAACTCCTTTTTTAATCATTGCATTATATTAACATTTTCATTTCCATCTTTTCACTTCAGCGCTCGTGATATATTATTATTACACATTATATGAAATCACACAATTTTCACTTCATACATAATTCTACATAGAATTATCATCAGTTCATATAAGTTTTGTCAGTGCTTATGTACACAGGTTACCATAAATTAAGGAAAAATAACAAAAATCATGATTACCGAAAAGGTTACATGTAGAACTTTATGAAACTTACCCACAATATACAACACATAGTAAGGTATCAAATAACATAAAAAGATATTACCAGACAATTATGGTAGTACAGAAATTAGCACATGTATAAAATGAACAAATCGAAGGTGTCAGTTTGCTATAAGAAAAGTACCTTCAATATGGAATATGATCGTTTCTAGAAGCAATAGGAGCACATACAGTGATGTGTGGTGCTTTCAATTATGCGGTCTATCAGTTCCATAGGAAGTAAGAACCACTGCTCTTGCAAAGCAGTTGCAAGCGCGGCAAGGGTCTGAGAGGGCAGACTGAGAGCAGCTAGACATCTCCCTAAAGCATCCCAAATGTGCTCGCTAGGATTCAAGTCCGGGGATCGAACTGGCCACTCCACGTGCATAATTGTTTCCTGTTGAAGATAATCATCTGCAATGCGAGCCGTGTGGTCTTGTGGTGTCGTCCTGTAACAGGAAAGCATCACCTATTGCCCTGGCATATGGGTGCACATAAGCATCAAGGATGTCATCTGTATAAAGCTGAGCATTCACAGTTCCCCTTGGAAAGACATGGAGGTCTGTGCATCAACCCAAAGAGATGCCACCCAAACACAGACACTGCGTCTTCCGTACACATCTCTTTCACGGGTGCTTGACCGATGATAACGAGTTCCAGGTTCTCTCCACATCAAATAACACCTATTATCGCTTTCTAGACTAAACCTGGACTCATCCATAAAGAGAACAGCCCTCCATTGATCAGGTGTCCAGTGGACATGTTGTCGTGCCCACTGCAAACGGTCTCTCCTATGGCGTGATGTGAGCGGCACACAAATGGCTGGTTGCCTTGCATATACAAACCACCTTCATGAAGCCTTCTACGCACAGTTGATGTTGACACCAACCTTCTGGTGGCTGCAGCAAGGAAGGATCTAAGAAGAGTCGGTGTAGCAGTTCTATTTCTGCGTGGACATAATGTCAAATATTGGTCATCGGCGCTTGTCGTAGCAATTGGCCGTCCTTGGCTGAACCTCCTGCATGCCGAATCTGTGGTTTGAAATTGCCTCCAAAATCTATGAACCACATAAGGACTCACATTTAGCCATCTGGCCACTTCTGTTTGACTTTGTCTTGCCTCTAGTCTCTCAATGGCTCTCCATCGTAGTTCTGCAGGCAAATGATGCCTGGAGGTCATTGTTACAAATTGGCGATCTCAGATTTTTGATGTCACTATCACAGTGAACTATGTGGGCTTGTTCTCAAACAGACTTTTTTATGCTTCTCGCAGATGACGTATTCCCAGTGCTGCGCCACTAATTTGCATATTGCTCATTGTTACGAATTGGCTATCTCAGATTTCTGATGTCACTATCACAGCGAAATATGTGGGCTCTCTCTCAAACATGGACTTTGATGCTCCTCACATATGGCATATTCTAAGTGCAGCACGACTAATTTGCATATTGCAGTTTTACTCAGCTACTCTTACTCGGCAACATACTCAAATTTTACATGGTTTGGCTTATTTTTGAGAGAGTTATCACTATTTTTGTGATTTTTCCTTAATTTATGATAACCAGTGTATTAGCACAATCATCATGGTACAATTTAGCAGTTTTTACAAAAGAAAATAAATGATGACTTACAACTGCAAAAAATTATGTATTATATATATATATATACTACATACATTAAATTGAGCATTTATCCTGAAAGTCAATCACTAAACAAACTTACAAGCTGCATTTTTTTATGGGGGGTCTGATGGAGATTTCATGACAAGTACTTTAAACTTAGATTCCAACCAATTGTTCACTTTAGTGATTTTATAAAAAAAATGCATTACTGTAGAAATTTTACCATAGTTTCTTTCACTGCAGGCAAATCCCACAAGCACATATTTCAAAGTGAATTTAGATTTTTAAAAAAAATTACAATCCGTGTATAAAAACAGTTGGAATCTGGACTACAACTAAGAAAAACAGGTATAAAAATGGTTGCATTGCCTGTTAAAATTGAAGAATTGTTATTGCATGGTTTCCAAAAGATTTTCATACACATCATTTCTAGAGTTTAATGCATCCAAAAATTCAGCAACTTCTATAATGGTAGTTGTGTTAATACCTAAATAGTAGTTTTCCAAGTTTCCAAGTTGGGCACAAAAACTTGGAAGTTTTGCCCTTCCACCAGTTATTCAAATATTCAAATCACTATGAATTGAAAATTAATAAATAAAATAAAGCTTTTCTTGACAACGAGAATAAAAAATGTCCAGAAGTAAGAAAAGTACTCAATATCCAGAAATAAGAAAAGATCATTAGTTCAAATATTGTACAATGTAGGGAATATTACATTACAAATGAATCAGCTTAATCATAAAATACAAGGCAAGAAAAATAGAGATTTTCCAATGCTAGACATTGTTCCATTTGAAAAGAAACTGATTCTGTATGTGGAAGATTTAAAGAGAACTTAACATCATTTCCTAAACTTGCCTCAATTGAGAAAACAATACTCTCATTAATAAATATTATTTCAAACAGGTTTAAAAATAAGATAATCTTTCCTTCAAAGACTTAAGGAAGGCTTCAAATGCTTTAAATAATAAAAATTATTTAAAGAAATGTTAAAATGATTCTAACTTTTATAGCAAACCCCTTAATGCTAATACAAGAGAAATTTTTCTTCATTTGGTAGTATTGCGACTAATTTCAAAATATAATTTCTGAACTTGACAGACAAAGGCTTGCACAGTTCTAAATTAGCAAATTTTGGTACAGAAATAGAACTGGAAAAAGAAAAGAGCAATTTTAATCACAACACAAGCAGATCATTGTAAAAGACCTACTAATGGCAGCTCAATGATCTTTAGTACTTAAATAATGTTCTGGACTTTATCGTAAATTGAAAAGATCTGCATTTGAAGTTCTCATTATTTTTGGATCTATGTAAGCACTTGTTATTTCTAATATGAATTTCATTAAATGTAAATTGAGGAGCCAAATTACTATCGCCAACTCAGATTCGTGCTTTTAACTTAAAATGACTAACTACAAACCAGAAAAATACCGAAATTTTCTAAAATACTGCAAGCTCAGTGTTCATACTTATTAAAAGCAATGAAAGCAAATTTTTGCCTGATTCTGTTCACTTTTGGTAAAGACACAATTAATATTATAACTCCTTCTAAATATAATTCTCCTTATAATTTCTTATAATATTACTTTAAAGTTTCCTTATTTGTAAAAATATATTTGTGGCCCTTGAACCATTTTTTAAATTCAAATTTTAAATTCAAATTTAAATTTCAATAATCAATTTAAATTATTCAGAAATATAATAACATAAAACTTAACGTTCTTTAAATTATTGTTGTTAACAAATAAGTTTGGTTCTTCTATCTCGTAAGTCTGCCAGTCTCTGGTGAAGACACAACTTTCCCAGCTAAAAACGCAGATGAAGTTCGTTCACTAAGGACAGAAATTTCATTCAGCACAATGCTCATGTGTTGGCTTATGAGAACCTACATATTGTGAAATCTCACATGACACAATGTTGCTTCAAAATTAATATCTGTGTAGGTTTTGTGCAAGACTGTTTAGTTAGATGATATTTGTTACCAGCTCAAACAGACTCCTAAAAGTATTATATCTTTTTAGAAGAAATTACATTAAAATTACACTGGGAAAAGGCTTGAAATAATGGTATATAATATTATCACTGCCTCTGACATAGATCTTGTAGTCAGAATGATTAGTTCCTCTGCTACTGTCTCTGGAACTTCAGGAGGTCTGTTTGACCATATCCAGCAATTAATGAAATAAAAGTGTAGACCTGTACTGCTGCCAACTTTGAACATCTATAGTGGATCATTTACAGCATCAACCATTTACTCTGACATACTACATGAAGTGTAACAAAATTTCCTTATTGCAGACTGTGTTTTGTCATTTTTGTATACTGCATCTTCTGAAGCCTTCTGGTAATATTTCCAGTTATACATTCCTATAGGTATTCCTTTTGATGCCCTTTATCTCTCCTTAAAGCTTGTAAATGTAATTTTGAGACACCCTTTATTTATTTATCATTGGGTGTTGAAACATGTCACAGAATCATTAGAAAGACAAAATTCTGACATTAGGTATACTAAATTAAAGATCATTTATTAAAATTTAAATTTTCTTTGGAATAAAATTTTTAAACAAAACTAAAGAAAAACTGCATTTCTATTAACTTTGTAGAAATGTCTCCCATATAACACCTACAATATCACATGGACCCACATTTTCTGCCATTATAATTTTTATTTTTCCCACATCAAGAGTAAAAATTTAAGTACCATACATTCATATTAAAAAAACTATAAATTTCACATAGAAATGTCTAATTTAAGCTTACCCATCACTGTTAATATCTATGGAGGCTAACGTGTAACCAAACGATGATGCAAATTGTTCACCATTTAAAATTAATTGAACATCAAATACTGCTTCACCAACTTTTCCCTTTGTGAAAAAGATTACTTGGCCAGTTCCATTAGATCGTGGAGCACCACCTACAAAGCTTCTTTTGCCATCAAAAAATACACCAGTAGTCACTGACATACCTATATAATAAAATTTCTCCAAATTAAAAATACATACATATATATATCATCAAACTCTGATTTAACAACTACAAGGGAATACTGAAAAATATCATTATACTGGCATTATAATTAAATTAAGGAATTGTTTTAACATAATTTTAAACATCAAAGACATGATAAAATGCTAAAATCAGCTTATTTAAAATTTCAACTTATTTTTATGTTTTGATAATTTTCAGAAGAAATATTAATTTAGGAAAAATTCGTTAACACAGAAACCTTTTTCCTTTGATTTACATGTTTCAGGCTGTGTTCATGAAAACAATCATAACACTGACAATACAATTTAAAAAACAAAGGTTCAACTGGTACTGGACTATACATATGTACATCACATCCATAAAAAGTCATTACCCAGCTTTTATTTTCACAACCACTAGTCACAGATACATACTTTCAATTACAAAATATGTTTTAAATAACACAAATATTCATTTAGAATTCAAACAACAAAAATCAGCATTATATTTGCAAATTTCCACAGGTCTAGTTTCGATGGTTTTAGTGAACCATCATACTCAGCTGCCAAAGCACAAATGAACAGGATAAGATAAGAATGGCTGGACAAGAACTAAAACATTAAATTCCTTAAAGGCTGAAGGCAAAGATGGATTGGAATTAGGATGATTAACTAGAACAGAAAGATTTTTTTGAATTTGAAACGCCTCTAGAAAATCTAATTCACCAAAGAAAGATGTTTTTCGAATAATTTTGATGCAGAATTTGGCTGCAGAAAAATTGAAAGTGTGATTTTTGGACTAACAATGCTGAGCTGTGCTTCCTTTTTTTTAATCTATGCCTCATGTTCCTTAACACAAAATTTTACGGCTGTCTTAGTTTGGTCAAAGTACATTAAACCACACTAGCAAGGAATCCTGTAAATACCTCAAGAATTCATATCCAGAATGGGGTCCTTGAGTATGGAACTCGGAATTTTATTCATGGGAGAATAAACGACCTGAAAGTTAAATTTCCGTAAAATAAATTCAATTTTATAGCTAATTTATGAAAAGAAAGGAATAAAAACAGAATTCTTATAATCTCCTAAAACAAGAGTGTGCCTTTGGTGTGGTGAGATGAGAATTTCTCATCACTTTCTTTCCTGTATATAAATATATACATGCATACATTGATTGCTGTATTCAACACCAAAAATTAAGTATTAAAGTTCAATTAAATGCCAAATTCTATGCATAATACCAAATAAATACATAAAATTATATGTATTAAAATTTCGTCATAATATTATATAAAATCTTACACACAATTAACGCATGTATGTATACACGTAATAATAAATGCAAGGAAAAGACAGAGCAGTGTTGATGCATAATAGCTATAAGAAAAGAAAGAAAAGAAACTTGGCAGTCAAGGTGGTTTTAATTCCATTTTTATTTTCCAGTTGACATTCGTGGCCACAATCACTTGGCACTCTCGCTGTGCCTATTCAAGAACATTTACATTTTGGAAAGCATTGCGAAAAAAAGCATGCACAACAAAATAGTGACCAAGCAGTGAAAACTGAGAAGCTGAAGTACCTAATTAGCCAATATAGAAGCACATGAAGAGAAAAGTTTTGGTTTGAGTTAAAAGTTTCAGTTCCCAGTTATTACGTCATCAGCACTGCCCAGGCTATGCAAAATGGAATGATCTAGAAATGATGCAATCCAGAGAAGCTGTTACGATTTTTAAAACAGAGAGAGGGAATTAAAAGGAATTAGGGGTTAGTTTGAATTATAATTTTGATTCACATATTTTTTATCTTACACATCCCCTGATCTTCGTTAAAAGAAAAATTAGCTGTCATTTTAAGCAAATAAAGGTGTGGAGTTCTTAAAGTGAAATTCGTCTGTCGCCTTTCCACTCGCTACAAAAACATATGGACTCTCGACTGCAAATATCACAGTATATACATATATATCAACTGCTGTATTTTACTGTAAAAAATAACTTGTATTATTCCAGATTACAGTTTTAGTAATTCAAAATTATTTATAAAAAGTTTAAATTGTTTTTCATGTTTAATTTTTCATATTTAGTTTCACTTTTGTTTCATGGTTTGCCGTTTAATTATCAAATTTAGGCAAAATGCCTTTACAATTCCAGCCTGTAGGGACTGGGCTAATAAATGCATATTTCAATTCAATTTATATTTTCTTCCTGATTTTAATTTAATTTAATATCTAATCTGTGCATTTATTAGCTCAGAAACAGGCTATTTTCTTTGCATTTTCCAGTACACTTTCTCTTTCCTTAAAAAGATTTGCCACATGTAAAATCCATTTGCCTTTATTTTTTTTTTCACATTTTTCATGTACTGAAGTGATTGCTACTTAAATTTATTTTTATATTGCTATGATTAATCTGGTAATTTTGGAACTGCTCTCAGTGTGGCTAATCATCTGTGTTACTGAAGCGCCATCTGTGAAATTCTTCGCATGCAATTTTTTTTCCACCAAAGTGGTAATCATTAAGCCACTGAAAATAAAAAAAAAAAACAATGATTTATTTTCTGTGTGTGATTATTTTATGAGAAATCTATCCTGAATTAAATTGTGAATAAAAATTTAGAAACTGAACATTAAAAAAAACATAAAAACAGAAATATATGCCTTGAAGTGGAAGAGAAATTATCATAAGTAATAAGATAAAATGTAAGAAATTTAAAACAGAGTTAATCTAAAATTAGTGCCAAGTCAGATATGGCTTGGGACATAATTTTATTAAAAGTTTCATTTGTATTTAAAAGTTTATTTTCTTTCTGATTATGTGTATTCTGACCAAAAGGCATGAACTTGTTGGTGACTTTGAAGAGAAGTATTTGCTTAAGTATCTTGACATCTATTTCAATGATGCACCCAAAGCCATATATTTTTTTTAATTTGTCTGTTTCCATAAAAGACAAGTGTTCTTCTCGGTTTTTTAAGCTGTTGTTCTTCCCATGTACACAGTGACTGGTTTTCTATATTTAATCATGCTCTGCAGGCAAAAAGCTAAGTCTGAAATTTTGCTGAAGACGATGAAAATTTCCAGCATGTTGTCTACCAAAGATAAAATCCTTAAATTCCTATAGGTGGGATCATAAACTGCAGTCACACAAGCAAACATATCTACAAAACTTAAAAGCCATCTGAGAGATGGCTATAATATGCACAATTTTCGGTGACATCATGGATTGCCAGATAAATACTTTTGCCAATTTGGGGCTTTGCCTCATTAATACTTTTTTACCGTTTTTTGGTGGGGATTCAGATCATAAAAATGTACCAAAAATTACATGAATTAAATTTCTGTAATAATATTATCTACAAAATTAAAATTTTAAATATTATCAGCTGTGGTACTTCAAAACATACCATTAAACTTTGGTCATCTTTTGAAATAAAATGGAATTTTTAAAACGCTAAATTTCTTTTATCTCTTAGAAAGTACAACATATAACATCTTCGCATGCATCTTCCCTTTAAAATTACATTGAGCTAAATTATTTAAAATCTAAAAGCAAAATCCTATATTTTCGATAAGCAACACGCAAAAAAAATTTTTTTCTTGAAACATGTGCCAACTTTGTAACAGCAGCTGGTACACGGTATTAGCTATGCATAATATCATCTTTACTGTTGCGAAGTTTAGTTTCTCTAGATTGGCAACAAGAAAGAATGTAAACAAAAAAGGGGTTTACTTTGATGTTGTAATTCTAATGTCTTATTTTATTATTGTGAATTAAATTCTAATAATATCATTAACCATAATTATCATTTAAGTTATTAAATTATTCCATGTATTCACAACAACTTAATACTTCCAGCAAGGACATACACTTTCCCCATCAGTTTATTTTTAAAGTGATAACATTTTTCAAAACACGAGCAATATATATTTTAGTTAATTATTTCAATAAAAAAAAGGTAGAGAATGATACAAACTTTAAAAACTTTTTTTCTTCTAAAACTTTTTATCAGCAATACTTATGCAAACAATAGCATTATTATAAGAGATTAGAACAACATATTTAATGTAATGGTGGCCAACAGGCAGCATTACATTTTTGTAGAAAATTATTTAGTGTACTCTGTCCCATAGAAGAGAAGATACCAAGGCTAGCAAACTATTAAGAACAACAGATAACTTTTAGTTGTGTTGCTTGAAAAATATTGTCACAATCTCCAATAAAACTTAATTAAACTATTGTTTTGATGCAATATATGATAAAATGGCAATAAATACATCCACTATTGATTAAATTTTCCATTTTTAAGATGTTGCATAAGAAAACAGCTATGGTAATTTAGCTAGAGAAAACAGCAGGCAGCAAATGCAACATGTTTAAAATGAAAGGTTAGTTTAGAATGATTCAGTTGCCATAGAAAGTTTTTTCCGTAGGTTGAATTCATCTCCCAAATTTAAAATCATTATTGGCTGAAGCATTAGGTAAGTATCTGCATCACAGCATTATGCAAGAATCATATGACATAGATTAATTACAGAAATGATATAGTTTAAAGAGGTTTATTATATGTACGTACTGTTTTTAGGATGGAAAAGGGAAGGAAATAGCTAAATTAAAATGGAGTTATGAGATTATTGCAAATTAAAGTTCTTAATTTGATTCACATATTTAAGTAACGTGCATATCAGAAAACTATCTAACTACTATACCTAAATAGCTGTATTTATCAACAGGTGATGTTTCTTCCTTGATAGGTCCATAATACCATCGTCTATCATCAAGAAGTTTAAATCGTACATTATTAGCAAACACTGTACCTCTCCAGGTGAAAGGACCAGGAGAACCAATAATAATAGTATTATCCTGTATTAAAAAAAGAATGAGCTTTAATAATTTTATGACATCACTTCACAACAGAATCGGCAGGAAAAGAAATCATAAGAAAAATTTTGGGTTGAATATTAAATCTGTATATAATACTTCTTTTAACACATTATATATTTCAATTAAATATGTTTTCAAGTTCACACAAAATATTTCCACTGAATAAATACATTTCAGTATAATGAAATACACTACATTATTACAAATGGCTGGTCAGACCAGTGATTCTCAATCACTGTGCCGCGGCACTTTTGTATGCTGCCATATTTTTTTTAATTATTAATTATTTTCCAAGGAAAAAATACATAATCCAGAACTGAATCAATCAGCCATTTTATAGAAATAAATTAAGGGTATTCGTGGTACATTTAAATTATCTTTTCATGAGATGGAAGCACATCACGGAAGTCAAACTTACCAGATCGTGTGTTCCGCCCAACGAGGAGTTGGCTCAGCCCGATTCGAAATTCAACTACTTTATTCATATTGATTACATACTTCCATAGATTTTTATTCAATAAATTATCAATTTCAAAGAGTTTTAATTAACCATTGTAGCCGTTTAAAATAGTAGAATGAAAAATTAAAGAAAATATAATAAATGCAGATTTATAAAATATATCTCTAATGTAAGAGGCTGTTTAAAAAATTTGAATGTTTGAAAGCCTATTCTAAATTAATAATTAAATTATAATAAACCTATAATATTCATATGTATATTTAACTGCAGATAAGTAAAATTCTGTAATTAAATATACATATAAAATTATAGGTTTTCAAACATTCAAAATTTTTATTTTAATTACAGATAAGTAAAACTAATTTAATTAATTACAGATAAGTAAAATTCTTTTAAACTTATTTTATTGTTAGTATGCCGCAAATTTGGAAATTGTTAAGTGTACTGCAACAAAAAAAAGAGGTTGAGAATCGCAGGGTTAGAATTTCCCTGAAAGGAAAGTAGAAGCTCTTTAAGTCACTAATGCATAAAAGGAAGCCTGTAAAAAAAGTACAGAAATATATACTATAGCTCCAGAGAAATATATACTAGCTACAGCTATCAAAAAGGATGCATGTTAAAAACTCAGACTTGAAAGGAACATGACTATTGGTACCTACTGATCCAGTTATTGGGTTGTCTGAAAAGCCATGATGCATTTTTCTTATGTTCTTCAAAGGTCCGCTATTTATAAAAGGAACAATGAGCAGTCGATATAGCATTGCCCACTTTATTTGATTAATGTTTGCTTTCTTTTAATGAGCTTCGCTATTCCTCATTTGCAAGAGAACCTAGCTTTATCGGCGAAAGGTTTAACAAGGAGCTATCGGTGATAGATTTAACAAGGCTTTGTCTTAATTTAATGTTATACCATGAAAGAAATTTTGAAGAAAGTTTATTTAGTTCCCAAGTGCTCTTGGTACTCATTTTATTGACCTCCTCAAGGGATGAAAGACTGATATTAATTACTTAATACAGCAAAATAACTTAGCAAATTATATTGTTATAGAGACAGATTAAATATTTCTAAGACAACAATAAAATGACAATAACAGTGCTTATCTTACTTCTGCAATTTCTCCGCTGGTTCCAGCTTGGCAATAACCATATTGTTCATGAGCTTTGTTAACAGGACGGTTCTTACAAGGTTCCCAAGCTCTATCAAGTTCCAGTTCTTGTGTCAAAGAGTAACATATACCTTGGCCCCACTGATAATCATCACCCGCCAAAATAAAGCGATGAGCACAAGCCTAATGTAAAGCATTTGCAAATTCAGAAGTACATTCCAAATTCTCTTATTCCTCTTAATAATTAAAATGAAAAAAAAAACTTAAATTTTGCTAAGAAATTTCCAATTATAATTGAGCAGTTAAAACTAAATGTATTCTCTCTAGATGCATGCATTTTTATACCTATATTTATATCCTCCAGATTTAAAATTCCACTTTGTGCTTTGCCATCTATGAAGGATCCTCATACACTGCCTTGTTTTTACTCATTTAAAAGATATTCATTATTATATTACTTATTATAAAAAATGGTTTATAACCCATATTTTATACTAAAGCATAGATAATTTCCTCTGCTATAATGTGAGTAAAAAATAACTTGTATAATAATTGGACACTTTGTTTTTATGGTGTTAGCTATATATTTTTATTTTAAATGTAAATGATTTTCAAGAATCTGTCTGTAGCTTGAAATTATTAGTTCTTTAACAACATATTTTGTTACTTGAAGTTTGAAAAAAAAAAAACATTAAAATTAATTAGCTTTCTATTTTTTCCCTTCTTAACCATAAAGCCTCAAGAAAATAAAAAATGATTAATAAAGTTAAAAAGAAAAATCAGTCATCTAAAACAATTCTTGTCTTGGATATTAAAGTAGTATATAAGGATCATACCATATAACAATGTGCATAAAATGCACAAATGTTTTGTGAAATTCTTGCAGTTTGTCACATGACATAAAACAGCCAGTTATCATGGACTACTAGAGTTACCATGGAAAAGAAAACTTCTCTGCACTAACCATAGAGATGATGCTGTAATCTTCCACTTTTTGCAGAAGGGAGATGTACCCTGAGCAAAAAAAAAAGGGGAGTACAGTTCTGTATCTTCCATTCTACTGGGCCGATTCACAAAATTCCCATTGCATTTTTCATGTATCAAAAGTGCGACTTAGGATGTATATTAGATTTATGTATAG
This sequence comes from Stegodyphus mimosarum, assembly GCA_000611955.2. Taxonomy (NCBI): domain Eukaryota; kingdom Metazoa; phylum Arthropoda; class Arachnida; order Araneae; family Eresidae; genus Stegodyphus; species Stegodyphus mimosarum. The sequence continues at coordinate 25,451 of KK115834.1, read as the reverse complement.
AATATATAAATATCAGCTATATATAAATTATATATAGCATATATATTTATATATAGCATATGTAATTTTAATACAGGTATTTTGAAACAAAAATGGCCTTTTTCTGAAATGGCATGCCAATTTTTTCCATATTTCGATTCTAAGACTCAAAGTATGCCTAAATATTAAATTTTGTAAAATTTGGTGTGAAATTTACGGAGAAAATGAAAAATTTATCTGGCCGATTTTTTTCAGTTTGCGCCAAGAATAATTTACTTGATGAAATTCTTAATTTATAGCAACCTAGTTTTCCCTTCCTTTTTTTTGCATTGCAGGTGAGTGGAAAAAAAATCGTGTATACCTTAAAAGTGCATAAACCACATTTGACGTTATTATCGCTCAAAAAAAAGATGCCAAATATTAAAATGTACCAATATGTCATTTCATGTATATCTTAGACAATTTTGAATAAAAAGCTCCAATTTTTTCGCAGGTGTGCCTAGAAAATACATCTACTTTAAGAGAATGTTAGAAATTTTATAGGTTATAATACAAAAATTTTTTTCGAAAAATTTATAAAAAATATTTCAAAATAACAGATTTTAAAAATAAATCATAAAAAATGTGCGAATTATATTTGGATTAAACCTAAATTTTGAATTCTAGAAGAAGGAATCGAGTAAATTTAAGAAAAAAAAAAGATATTAATAAATATATATCAAATTCAATTAACATTGAGGAGCTAAAATTTTGAGGGCTAATTTTTTAAAAACTACTTGTGCGATTTTTACAAAACTTGGTAGTTTGCCATAATTAGAGTCGTAGAATCAAAATATGGAAAAAACTAGCATGTCATTTCATAAAAAGTCTCATTTTATGTCAGAATACCTATGTTCAAAAAGTGTTATATATAAATCTAATATATATCCTATGTTGCACTTTCGAGATATGAAAAATGCAAGTTGAATTTAGTCAATCGGCCCAGTAGAATGGGAGATATAGAGCTGTCCCTTTTGTGTGTGCGTGCAGTGTATATTGTGTATTTTACTTTAAAAAATATACGCATAACAAAATTTCTCAAAACATTTGGTTGGCACTTAAAGACAATGAAGAGTTATTTACATATCAGTTATTTTTCAGTTAAAACTTGCAAAAATTCTGAAATACAAAAAGGTTTCAAATCAAAGATATCTATAAAGTTTGTTGCATCATTTCTTATATTTTGAAGTTCGCTATAGCCATATAAAATAATATTAAGTATCTCGGAAATTTGATGGGACCAAAATGTTCACTCATTTTAAACCTGGTTTACTGTAGAGGAGTTTGATTGTGTTATAGCATGATAAAGTAGTAACCTTTATACAGCACATACATTAATTTAAGCACATTTCTAACAAATACTAATGATTATTTAAATTCAAATACACAAGCATGCTAAAAAGTAATTCACCATAACATAGCCTCCAGGTCCCTGGCTACGCACTGTGACACCAAGCCATTGGTCATCTTTTATCACACGTTGAGGTCCATAATCTAAAAAAATTAGTCATTATAAAGAACACATTACAATTTGAAATGTATCTGAGTTGTCCATAAGTCTAATTAGCATATAATTAAGTACAGATTTGATAAAACATAAAAATGAAATTCCTTTTATTGGGTCATCCCGTCAAAAATGTAATTTTTATGCTTCTTTCATTTTTTAAACTTAAGGTAAATAAAGCTCTATTTTAATCTAAAATGCACTCTCCTTCATCCTCTGCTAGTTATTAACAGTTATGATTAAATATTGTTTAACCAACATTTGCAGGACATCCTCACCAAGCTTTAAGGATCTTCCAGGAAGAGATTTGTCTTTTAGGCTGTAGTTTCCGGCTTGGAATTTCGACATTCACCATTTACACTGGCTTATACTTATCTGATCTCCACAGCCTGTATTAATATTCCCATTGATAATTATTAAATTGAACTCGTAAAACAAAATATGCAGAATACACTCTTTTGTCACTTCCATTTAGTTTTGAAAAACATGCTGTCAAAAACAAACCACGCTTTTCAAAACTTGCACTAAGTATTAAAACAAGGTAAAATTACAATCTACTTTTATAGCAAGTTGATACAGGGAGTTTATCCCAACCCTTCCGACTTTTATTTTAATTATAAAAATCACACTATTTATGGGATGACCCAAGATAACAAAAAATTAATTTAAATGTAAACTCTTAAACACATAGCAATACCATACATACTGATTTGTAATTATACATGTGCAGTGATACTAAACAGTAATTACTTAATATAGAAATCGTTTTTAAATTGAAAGAGGAGCACATTCCCAACAGTGTATGAACATGTTTGTATAAACATAAAATAATTAGATAAATGGTTAATATTAAAAACATAGTAAAAGTACTACCTATTAACACTTGATTTATATGACTGGCATAACATATTGCTCTGCTCAAAACACATATTAAATATAAAGTTATCGAAAAGTTAAACAATTCAAATTTCTGTAGTTTGTTAAAATGGCAGTTACATACACAAAAGCCTTTTTTAAGCAAGTGTTTTCTTTTGTGAATCTTGGTACAGTTAAGTTCTACTACAGTCTGAAGTGGGTGGATCATATTTCATTATATTTAGTTTGACAATCCTGGTATTCATGTGAGAACAAAGTTTGATGTATTATTTGTATGTAGAATTATGCATTTCTGGTGTATTATGTAGGAACAAAATTTGGTATACCACGTGGGAATAAAGTTTGGTATCGTAACATAAAGTATGCACTTTGTTAAAATAAATTCAAATTGCTGTAACATACCAAATATCAGAGAAATCATTTATCAGCTTTTTCAGAAGCCAATGCAACAGAAAAATTTATTACATAACATTTAGTTTAGGTACACATTTCACACATATCATAATTTTATTAGAAATATATATATACATATATATTTGTCACATGGCTTTTGATAGTCTCTGTGTAGTATATTATTTAATATACTATTAGTGAATGGCAAGATTAATAAAAATAAATTAATCAAATTTGATTTTATGATATTCACAGTATAATAACAGTCAAAATAGTTCTAACTTCTGACAAATCTAATCAGCAAAAAAATTTTTGCTCCTGAAGAACAGAAGCTTGTATCTGATAACCTTCAAAATCGACAGTATTATTCAAAATATATGCCAAATTAAGACTGCTCATGGTTAATAAAAATAAATTAATCAAATTTAATTTTATAACATTCAAAATAGTCTTAACTTCTGACAGATCTAATAAACAAAAGAAAAAAAATTGCTCCTGAAGAAGAGGCAGCTGTATCTGTCACCTTCATAATCGCTAATATTATTGAAAATATATGCCAAATTAAAAATTACTTCCCCCCCCCCAACTTTAAATTTTACGTTACATAAATTCTCTTCCAGGTTCAGAAACCCAAAATTTTATTGTTGAAAATTGTTTGAATTCCAATTCTTAACATACTCTTAACAGAACTATAAGCATATTACATATACAAGTATAATATTAAGTACTTTACACTAGAAACTTAGTGCATAATAAGTATTTTCTTTTTCTTAAAACAAAATAAAATATTTCAGAATTTCTTCAATAACTATTTGCATGATTGAAGTGCTTAGTGTTTTTAGGGGATAAAGTATTTCAATAAGACACAGTCATTTTGTTTCAAGAAGTAAAATATATGAAAAGTTTATTTGTCAGATTCTATTTACAGGATTTTACAACAATCCTAAAAAGTGCTTAAATTAAAAAATATTATAGTCTTCAAAAAGTTAGCAAGTTAAAATTAAATACTGTGTCATTTAAACCAATTCATTAACCTCATGACTGCAATATTTCTCTAGCTCATTAAAGACTTAAAATTTAAATAGCCTCAAAACATTTGAAAAGGAATCAACAGCTGCAATAACAGACGGGAAATGAAAACAATAATAATGTAAATACTATATGCAAGCAACTTTATATGTACTATATTTTAAGGATGTAAAATGATATCTTTACAACTATTTTTTTCCACTTAAGAGATTTTTAAAGTCTTTTTTTTCTAAACTTTCCTGGAAAGTTCTGTTTTGTTAGCAAAGTATTCTTAATAAGTTATTTTTAACTTATTTTGGAATCAATAAAATACAATAAATATTTATTGATACACTTGAGTGAAAACTTAGTTATTATAAATGCACATAATTTCATTAGTCTGAATATTTTCATTTTTGGTAAAACATGAAAATCTTATTCACGAATTCATACATTAATTTTGACAGGTTATAAAATAAATGGCGTAATAAGCATCCCCAATGTTGTATGCTTGCTTCCCGAAGAAATGAAATTTTGCAAAACATTTCACTTTTACAATTTAATTCCAACTCGAATAAAATACTGCGTGATTCCGACAGCTGATAATTGTTTACATGCAGTTATGTTGCCAGATTTACACTGACAAAAGTAACTATTTCCCTTCCTCTCTCTTGAGCTGGCTAGTTTATTCTGAAAGTTACATAATAAATTATTATACTTTCAGATCAAATGTATTATTTCCTGAATAATGCAGAAAAAGCTCGACTACCCGAAAAGCTCGACAAACGTTGAATTCGGGATTGCTGAAAATTCTGGGTAATTGAGCGTATAAAAAATGCAGTTTACAGGCAAGCGACAGGAAGAAAAATTTTCGGTCTAAAATAACAAATATTTACTCATTTAATAAAAAAAACTCATTTTATATGGTATCAAATTTATTATTAAAAGTGTACTGTAACGTATTTTTCAGTTTTTATCGAAATAACAGATGAACTTCTTAGTAAATCATAAACTTTATTCTCAATTCACGAAGATAGATAGTTTAAATACAATTTCTAAATGTTACAGTTTTACACTCTAACTTGTTATTACATTTTCTTCTTCTATCAATTTTTCATATATCAACTACTCATAAAACTTTCAGAATAATCATTTTTAAACATTTCTATCGTTGCTCAGCAACGGTTACACGAAACAAATATGGCGTTGCCTCTCCAGTATTAAGTATAACAAAAATATTACAGTACATTTAAATTATATGACATTCAGAAAGATAAAAAGGTCATCTCAGACATAAACGTCCAAGTAAAACATCTTATTCCATAATAAAATTCTGTCGCCATTGAAAATTGGCGGAGATCTCGCCAAACTTGCACCTCCGGTAAAGTGTGAAGGAGCGAATCGCTCTTAATTTAGTTAGATAACCGTAATATGCATACCATATAAAAAAATTTTTAATTCTTTGTCATAAGTTTTCACTTTGCACAGCCAGTGTTTATGAAACACTCGTAATTTTGAAAATACTCTACTGCATGACGTTTCGCTGAATGTAAGTTCCCCCCCCCCAAAAAAAATCCCCCCTCCCAAAATGCGAATGGAAGACAGATACTTATTACTTAACTTATATCTCGTTTTACAAAAATTAAACCGACTTATCTAGAACTAATTGGGTTTATATAAAGGCGAAGACCTTATAATTATGTGCGACGTCATGCTTATCAATTACTGGAGCTAAATCGAACTGTTAGGGGACAGTTTTAGTTTGATTCGAGTCGTAGTCCTATTCAAGCTTGACGACGGAGTTGTAAATTTTTCATCTGCTTACTTTTCTGTTAAAAACAAATTGAAAACATTTCAGTTACTTGAGCTTTCCAGTTACTGGAATGCGGTTAATCAACTTTCACTGTAAGAAACCTTGCCTGCATTGGAAAAGTTAGATTATACGAAATATACTGTTTGCAGTAACACGTAGCAATTGCTGATAACTTCAATACATTTGGAGATATTTCCGAAAAATTCCTCCAAAAAAAGGGGGGGGGAATTTGCATATTGCCCAATACAAGCGAAATATTTCCGAAACTCTGAAGGTATTCGAAAACATATTTTGGAAATATGTGAAAGCTCCAAGTCTAATGTAGCATTAAAATTTCACGGTGAAGAAGTAAATTCTTCAAAGTAAAATAAACTATAAATTCATGAGCCTGATACTTTCAGTAACGTCGATAAGTCGATTATCTCATATTGATTTTCTTTTAAATATCATTACAAACGACAAACTGCGTCATGCAGTATCTTTAATTGTCTAATTCTAATAAGAATGCCTTCAATTCTTATTGATAAAACATAGTACATAAATTATGACGAAACTACAACTTGAAGAATATTTTAAAAATTCTCATTTTAAGATTTTACAAAGTCTATTCTCAAGTATTTCCGAAAATTTATAATTTGTAGTATTACTACAGTGAACCTTATCCCCACTTTTCCCCTTCTTTTTGCATTTGTTCTAACTTTGATGTCAGATGCTTTTCCGTATACGGCTGTAGCTTGAGAAAATTAATTGAGATTTGTTGTTACTAAACTGCCATTCTGAAGAAAAACTAAAGAAAATCTGAAGCACTTACTTATATTTTGGTCGATTAGTAGTCTAGTACAATCGGTGGTGTCAGTAGATAACGGACAGCTGTATACTGCTCCAGAACGGTTATGAGATATTGTTTCTGCTTTAGGTGCTCCTATTAATAATCTAAAATATAAAAACAAATGCACAAAAAGAGCGAAATTAATAAAAAAATACAGATCGAAATATAGTTAACTTTGCATGTGACTATTTTCGAAACTCGGACATATTTAGAAAATGACAAACAACTTTATGCCAATCATGCAAAACATTTTATAATTTACAAAATATGACATAAAAATCTCAAGGAGTAACAAACAGCAGCATGAAAATAAAAAATATAAAGATCTTCAAGAGCATTCAATAAACAAATTTTACTCTTCTTTAATAATACATGAAATCACATATGCAGGTTCCCCCCCCCATCATTTTACTGAAAGTAATGCTTTTAATTTCTTAAAAATAAAGCAAAATATGTTTCACTGCTTTACTTCTCAGTAAATTAATATGAATATATATGTAAGTAATGTAGGAGAATATGTGACATAAGAATTTTAATGAGTTTTTATATTTATGATATTTAGAAATGCTTCAGTGACAATTCAGGAAGAATCCCCCTCCCATTTTACATGTAAGAAATGCAGTCTTTGACAAAATCCTTAGTAATAGAGACGCATTCAGAGAACGAATGTTTTTTTAAATTTGTTTATACGTTGCAAGGACCATACACATTTGATTGCTAGTGATGATAAAGAATTTTTTACCTTCAACTGCAAAAATATTTAGTGGATGTCATGTTTTTGACTCGAATAAACTACTCACTAAAGAAACTGAAAATTCTGTTAGTGCTCGTGCTGCCATCTGTCGCAAATTTAAGGAAAGTATTGAAAAAAGATTTTCAATTACGAAATAAAGTTAAATAAATATACAACAAATAATAATCGCATATAATATAAAACCGGTTATTATTATTTCCCTAGCAGTTTCATAAAAAAGTAATCTGTTTTAGAATAATTCTGTCTTTATATAAATTTTTAATCTAAAATAACGATGTACAAATGTACTTTAAAATGAACCTGAAACTATAATTGAAACAATACCCCTAAAAACTCAATTCTAGCGTTATTATATATATGAAAAACTAAAAAAAATCACTAAACTCAAATTTTATATTTTTCACGATTCTACATCTTTCAAGTATAAAAAATGTTATTAAAATAATAAAACGTTTTTAGTAGTATAATACTGAAAGCACAAATATTTTTCTTGTATTTTAAAATATTTGGGCATTTTTAGGACCTTAAATATTTGGCTAAAATTTTAGAGGAATTGCGTTGGATGCAGTACACGAAGAAAATAATTTAATATCAAAGCTTTAAAATTTAGTAAAGCTTTAACACTTTATTGGTCTTATTGGTTTTACTACTATTCCCGTTTGACAAGGTTCATCTCCACAGCTTACCTTTCTAATGAACTACGTTTTTGGATTTGTTTGCGTGATTTCCTTTTTCGGCATATAGCTGAGATGCTATAAATAGCGCAAAAATTCTTTATTTTCAAACTTGCTGTAGCGAAAGTGTCAAAGTAACCCAATTCTGCTTTTATATGATAGATACGTTCCTGAAGAATATGTGTAAAAAAAAAAAAAAAAAAAAAAAAAAATAAAAAAGGTATACCTGGAAGAAATGATAATTGGTTCCGGTTCTAAACAATCAGTAAAAATAATTTGAAAAAAAAAAACTGAAAATATTCATTTTAAGTTTAGTATTTTATTTCAACAAAATACAAGTGTAATGACATACAATGAAAATACAATCAAGTAAATTTGCATTTGCAATGAAAAAAATTCTACATGAACGAAAAATAAAATCTATTTATCTATTTTTCAGGAAAGATTTTATTCATTTTCGGACAATAAACGGCGCACCGGTTTGCTAACGACTGGAGTATCACAGCTAGAATTTTTGCGAACATCCTCTTCTTCCACTATTAATGAATTATATTGTTTCACCAATTTTATGAACGAAATAAGTTATAATCGTTGCGCTCGTACTTAAGGCTATTATATAATTCTTCACATGAGGGAATTCACCAGCGACCGAACGGTAAAGTCACCAAATACTGATAGTTCAGCCCGAGGTTCGAATCCCGTGAAGGAGCTAGTTGTATAGGCGTTTTCATGGTTTCCCCCATACGTAACGCCTATACGAGCCAGCTTCTCTTACAAAATCCTCCACGAAGGCATCCCTACCCTTAGGGAAGTAGCCCTGGAGTATTTTGCTGTAATCAAATAAACCAAACCAAACCTGTATGAGCGAGGTTTTCAACAAATTTACTTCCCAATGAAATTTCCCAGCGCATTCCTCATTAGGATTATGCTTGATAAAATATTGCCCAATTTCCTGGCCAGTTCCAGATCTTCTTTTATTAAACCTGCATTTAAAATTGGTTTATTTTCGTCATTATCACTACGTTCTGTGGGATTAGAAGTTTCATGGGCAAACTCTAATATTATAACTTCGCTTATAGCTTTGTCGACTAGCAAATTCATCAATATCTTGAAATGGTAGATCATCGAATCTTTCTCCACCAACTGTGTGTGCCATTGTAATCATGTTGGGAAATTCTGTCTTGTTAGAGATGATGAGATCCTGCTTTTCACACCTTGTGGTCAAACTGCTTTCCAACACGCATTCAAAGCTGCCGGTTTTAATTCAGTTAATTCTAATCCAACTCGATTGATGGTTGAGATTGATGGTCGATTGATTTTTTCCATGGTTGAGAATTTCCTTCGCACATCAATGATTCTTAGTGTTTCATCATTCAGTTATCGGTAATATGTTGGAATGTTCATTTTACGTTTTTAAATGTCGCAATTATATCTTCGTCTAGCGGTTGCAACAAAGATGTCGTAATAGGTGGCAGAAATAAAATTTACACTTTTGGGTATTTTAAGACAGGAAGGCCAGATGCATTATCAGCATTCAGAAGAACTTTAAATTCGAGACCTTTCATATTCATAACATCTGGCTTCTGGGATGAAACATTTGATGAACCATTCTATAAAAATAACACTGATCACCGACGCTTTTTTGTTTACCATCCAGGAAAGAGGCAATTTATTGATAAGTACATTTTTCACTGAGCGTGGGTTCAAAGTTTGATTTATCAGCGGTGTTTTTAACAAACGATTCCTGAAGCGTTGGAGCAAAATAATGAAATCATACGATCCTTAGCTTTTTTAAAATTAATTGCAGTTTTCTGCGATTTGGTTAAGTAAGTTCTTTCATCTGCATTCCCAATTTGCTCAAAAAATCCTTCATGTTCAATAATTTTAATAAATTTCTGTGGGAAATCTTTAGCAGCCGATAAATCTGCAGATGCAATTTCCCCTTTTGAAGCACATGCCTTTTAAAAAACCCTGTCATTCAACCTATACTTGCAGAAAATTCATACTTTCTGTTTAATTGAGAGTAAGTGCTTAGCTACTTTTCTTTAATCTGCCTATAAATTCTTAGTGCTATTTGCTTGATGGCCTTTCCGTCTATTGGCACTCGTTTTGACTTCTATCCATATCACCACAGCCTTTTCCATTTTTTCTTTGAGAATATTTCTCGTACGGGATGTTGAATTAACTCTAACTTTATTGTTCCAGAACATAACGATTTCCTAATTTGCAGTTTTATTTTTCTTATAGTTCTTATACCAAAGTACATCAAAATTTTTTCATATTCTATAGGCGTAGCACCTTGTCTAGTTGCAAGACGATCGAATATTTGGATTAAAAGTTCCTGAGAAATGGCTGTCCTTCTCGTTTTGGCAAAGGTAAATTATGTGAGAATTTACAAGCTCTATTAAAAAATATTTCAGTTATTATTAATTAAAAAAAAAGTGTAAAAATTTGTAAACTTCTAACTCATTGACTTTATGCAGTCATTAATAAATTTGCATGTGCATAAACTTCATTAAAGATTCTCTCATTCTGAAATAGAGCTACATACTAAATGTCTTTCGATAATATAAAATGTAGGTTTCAACTCCATAGTCTAAAATCACGCAGCTTGGAAGCAAAGGGAAAAACTAAGAAATTTTTAGTCACTTGACTTACAGCTCACCGGGAGGAGGGAGGCGCTTTATTCTCCTTCACTAGCTATTACGCAATTTATTCTCGCGTGCGTGCATTGTTATGACAATTATTATTATTATTATTATTATTTTAAGAATTTAGGCCCAAAAAATTAGAATTTGGTTTTGCCCGCTCGAATTAAATCAAAGCAACGCGCGTAAAAAGAGAATGAAATATTTATTTTAAAATTCTTGTTAAATCTAATTCGTATAAAAAAGGTTCACGTAGAAACAGAATTCGGTGTATCCTGTCTGAAACTTCAGTTTTTACGACTTCTTTAAATATAGAAATAATCTTGAAAATTTTTCAAGCCTCCAAAATTATTGTAATAAATTACAACTTCCTATTGCTCTTTCCGAGATATTTCTAAACATTTTTTTGTTATCACTATTTAACCCATGAATGTATAATCATATTTGGATTTCGCATCCTGAGATGGTTTCTAATTTAAGATAGCGATTTTTAGCAAAATCTTTAAATTAAACTCTTAAGGTTAGTCTCGATTGAAGCCTCCTAATATCAGTGCTAATTCAGGATAATGAATGTTTGACGAATTTATTAATTTAAACTCTAAGTTTACGACCCAGAAGAAGTTTTACAATTTATTCAGAGAATTTTGACATTTTTACCCGCTGTAAAGTTAAAAGCAATAAGAAATATAGAAAGGTAAACAAAAACACCACAACTTTATTTTTACATGGTTGCACAAACTTCCGCTTGTCTAAGAACAGCATTCAGTTGGTTTTTCATCCAGGAAATCGCGAAGCATCTCTTTTTGGAAGACATTTGAGGAAAAACTTCAAATGCAAGTTTAACTTTAGAATATGCTTCAAATGCCCTTTTAGATGTAGATGTAAAACAATACATATGATGCAATTATTTGTAAACTAATCAGTTGGAAATTAAAATTCTAAAGTAGAATATGAAATAAAAATTGCAACCTGAAAACTTTACATTATAGTCTTGTGATTAAGGTTTAAAAAATTAAAGAAAAATATTTTAAAATGTAAAATTTATAAAATTAAAAAGAAAACTTATTCTAATCTAGTTTGCAATTTTCATTTTAATACCTGAAGTTATTCTAAACTAAGCACTTGTGATAAGCCTACTAATTTAAGAATTACTCGCTTAGAAATTAAATCTATAGAATATTAATCTTAAGAAAGAATAGTTAAAAAGAGCTTTTTAAAATAAGAAAGCCCGATGGTAAGGGACGGGAATGCTATGATGTTATTGCATCGCAAATTATTGCCATATGGGTATTTGTGAATTTATTTCGTAAAGAAAAGCTTAATTATTCAAAACGTAGCTGTACGTATCATTTTGCTGGATTAACTGCACGGGAAGCTTGCAACAATTATTTCTCTCAAGTGGCAGAAATTTCTATTATCCCAGGATTCGAAATCCGCCAAATGGAAACAAACTTTAAATCACGAGATGTTGAAAGAACAATAAACTTCATGATGTTTAAAAAATTTGATCGCGATGTTGTCTCATGCGATCCTAACTTTTGAAAAATCATTTAAGAACACTTCCCCAAAAAAGGAGAGAGAGAATTAAAAATTAAAACAGAATCTTCGCAGAAAAAAATCAAAAAAATCATTCGTTTTTTTACGTTGTAGCAAAACTTTTAAAGAAATTTGCATGCAAAATTAACTCATGCGTACTAAAGTTTTTTTTAAAGAATTTGATAATAATTTTTAGAAACTATAATCTGAAAACTCCCAATTAGAGCTTAGCAAGTAATATTTATGTATTTAGAATAAGAAAATATTCTTTAGGTTTTATTTCATAGGAATAATCTTGCCTAAGTTCCAGCAAACGATAAAAACCTAAAACAGCAAGCAATTCATTAAAGAGGTTGGTGAAGTAAAAATTAATTTTTCCCCGAGGCAATAATGTATTTGGTTCATCAACAATTTTAAAGGTTGTAGAATCGGCTACTCAATCTTCTGTAATAACATAAAAGCCTTTCCCTTACACTATTCTACGAATAATAAACTAACAGCAACCTTTATAGCAATGAAAAGAAAACGGCAGCAGCATTTTTAAGTCCATCTAATAAAATAAGGACTAACCATTCATGAATGGAAAAATAAGGAAACGAACGGTTTATCAAAGTCCTTGTTAAGATGATCTTGGATGAAAAGCAAACGTTTAGCGGTTGATGCGTCATTTGTCCATGAAAGATTAGATTCGAATTATACACACAGAGAGGGTTACTGCTTCTTCCGGTTACAGAAGGAGGAATTTTTGTGGAGTAAAATGCGTAATGCGAATGCTGCTTACGAGAGATTATTTGTATTATAATTGTCTCATATCCCCTTTTCTAGTATCTATTAAAAAAACTGCACGAATAATTTCTACAACAGTAAATTAATTAATTAGTCTATCATAATTTATCAGGTTAGGTAATTTACACTTTCAAGAAATTAAAAAAAAGGAGAGAGGTTATATTGACAAGGTACATCAAAACTCCGATAGTTCACACTTGTAGCGATTGCCAGATTATCGGATTTAAAATTACGTTTTGCCACAAAACGAATGCTCCTCCCCCTCGCGCTACTGAATGTACACAGGAATGGAAAAAAAAATTACATATAGTAATACTGCAAATACTTTAATGAAGGAAACTTAATGAATAAGCTTATTCACAATTTAATTGTATTTCAGAAGTTTTTACTTTCTGTTCTTTTGAAATGTCCACCTGCTTCGTAGATTCCACCTAGAAGGAAATATACACCGCGATTTGCTTTTTAGTGCTGTTGCGTGCGTACGCGTAACTTTCCACAAAAATACTCGTGCTGCTCTTCATGGAATCACAGAATACAATCAGTAGTTACGCTTCAAACTGCTTAGAAAGTTAAACAGAAACCAATGCAAAACGCATCTAAAGCACTAAGGAGATATCTCAATACTCCTTGGAACTTAGAACTAGTTGTTTTATAAGTTATTTCTCCCGTCTTCTTAGCATGCCTGCGTGGTGTAATGGCCGGCACACTCTGCGCGTATTCGAGTGGTCCGAGGTTCGGCAAGGGCACTGCTCATTTCTTCGATTTCCATGCTTCGAAAAATTCTAAAATGATTCTATTGTGGCTCCCGAACTAAAAAAGGTGGTGGATGATGATTCTTCAATACCAGGATTTGGCGATTGGGTCCCCTAATCCCCAGTCGTCCTTTAAAAGGGGGAGTGCATAAGGTATGAATCCTGCCTTCTTAGCATGCCTTCGTGGTGTAATGGTCAGCACGCTTGGCGTGTATTCGAGAGGTCCGAGGTTCGACTCCCGGCGAAGGCACTGCTCTTTTTTCATGCCTTCTGCTTCAAAAAAATCCTAAGGACTCTACAGCTTTGCTGGCATGCAACTAAACTGCGTCCCAAGAGTTTATAGACAACAGACTTTTTTAAGTTTAGGAAGTAATCCACCAAGTAGGAGAAACGATGGAAAATATGCAAAATTGTAATGACGTTATAGAATTGTATGCAAAATTATAATGACGTTATAGAATTAATAAAACACTTAAAACACATTTAACAGTTATAAAGATGACGTAAAATATTAAAATGAAATAATGCTGTCCCAAAAATATACAGACAACAACATGTGTTAAAAGCTGATTGGAGTACTAATAACCAAATTTGCATATTCCAAAATTGTGTACTTATGACGTAATTACTTCCTGGGATAAATTCGAAGTGGAAAAACTTGTTCGGACTAGTTGCAAAGATGCCTCGCAACGTGCAGTTTTCCAAAACCGAAATTGCTCAAATATATTGCTTGAAAGCTCTTGGAATGAAAGTTGTGGATATTGCAAGAAAAATGAGACGCAGCAGGGCTGGTATATACCAAATTTTATCTAAAGGTGACAAATTTGAAACGAAATCTCGTTCTGGGCGACCAAAGCAAACAACTAAACGGCGAGATCGAGAGATTCTTAGATTGATTTCAACTCAAAAGTTGTCAATTCGATCAGTTTCTAGAAAAGCGATTTTTCCAATATCGAAATCTACGGTGCATCGACGGCTACAAAAACGTAAACATCTTATTTATCGCAAAATGCATCGTTCACCAAGTTGACAGCATGTCATAAAGATGCTCGTGTTCAGTGGGCTCGAAATCACATGCATTGGACAGATGAATGGTTAAGTGTTGTTTTCAGTGATGAAAAGAAGTTCAATTTAGATGGCCCAAATGGATGGGCATACTACTGGCACGATATTCGCCAGGAGCCACAAACATTTTTCAGCAGACAGCAAGGAGGGGGTTCAGTTATAGTCTGGGGAGCATTTTCATTCAACGGAACTACTGATATTGCTTTCCTAGAAGGTAGGCTATGTACAGAAGATTACCAAAAAAATGCTGGAAATGCATTTTTTACCATTTGGAGAGTTACTAGGGGGTGATCAGTGGATTTACCAGCAAGACAATTGCTCAGTGCATGTATCAAACTCAACGAAGGAATGGTTCCGTCGAAACCAAGTGACTGTAATGGACTGGCCAGCTTTAAGTCCAGACCTGCACCCAATGGAGAACCTTTGGGGAATATTGGCGAGAGACACGTATACGCTAAAGGGCGCCAGTTCTCAACTATTCATGATTTAAAGCTGCAAATCGAAAGAAGTTGGTTCTCTCTGAAGCCAGAACTGCTCCAAACTCTAGTGATAAGTATGAAGGATCGAGTTTTTAATGTGATTACGAAGAATGGCTCAAAAATATGAATAAGAAAGCAAAGTAAAGTGAGTTGTCTTTAAACTTTTGGGACAGTGAATCTTCCTTTTTAATTTCTACCACAAAGTCTGTGAGTGTATGATTTTATTTTTATATACTAATCTCATTGCCTTGACATCACATTTGATAAAAATCAATTTTAAAACCTTAATTCTTATTTTTTAGATTTTATAAGGAAAAAACCGCTGTCCATAAACTTTTGGGACACACTTTATTATAAAATATCTCTTACCAGCTCCTTAGAGAATCTCCGAAGGGCATGACGAAAGTGAGAATTCCTTAACTGAATTTCCCAGGGAAGATCGTAGAAATAAGGTAGAAAGTGAGGACACTTTATCCTCCATAAAGCAGAAAACATCGGCGAAACTGGAAGCGGGTGTCAATACTCCGAACTCACGCTTTCAGTTATACATGGATCGAGCCAAAATGTCGCCAAACGGTCGCTAAGTTTGGTGACTTTTCCCAATTTCTTGGCAAATTTGGAGACAAAAATTAGTCGCTAAAACCGTCGAAAGCCTAGCGATATCTCGCCAATTTAGAGAGACAGTCATTCACCCAGTGTTAAATACATTTGCCTTTGTAATCTTACGTTTCCGGCAAAGCTTCGCTTCGTTAGATTTTCATATTAAAAAAAGTACTATAATTCCCCATATAATTTCACTAAAACTATTTGCATTGTAGAGACTTTTAGGTATTTTTGAAACCGTGCCAATATGTAACGTGAATTTGCATATTGGCGCGGTTTGAAATTTGGGCATATAAGCGATAATAACGCCGAATATGGTTTACGCACTTTGTTAAAATTATTTGAAAGAATGAACAATACATCTTTTTTTTTTTTTCTGTTGTGTACAATGAAAGGGAAAGGAAAACAGGTTACCATAAGTTAAGGGTATTCGGTATTCGCCAAGTGAATTATTCCTGGAGCCTGCTGAAAAAAAAAAAAAAAAAAAAAAAAAAAGGCCCAAAAAAAAATTTTAAACTAAAAAAAAAAAAAAAAAAAAAAAAAAAAAAATGCTCCAAGATAAATGTTTAAATTTCTCAACAAATTTTACAAAATTTATTATTTAGGCATAATTTGAGTCGTTGAATCGAAATATAAAAAAAATCTGTATGTCATTTCAGAAAAAGTCCGATTTTGTGTCAAATTACCTATGTTAGAACAATGCTATATATAATCTAATATGTATCCTAAGTCATGCTTTGGAGACATGCAAATTAAATTTCGTCAATCGGCCTAGTAGTACAGAAGATATAAAATTGTCCTCCCCCTTTTTTTCGTGCAGAGTCTACCAGTCAATATAACCAATATGATCAGCAACGTCTTTCTTGCATGCTTCATGCGTACACGAACAATTTTTATTTTTTGGCTAACAATTTTTCGCTCATTTCACAGAATTGGTGTTTACATAAGAATAATAAGAAAAGCTATTAAAAAAAACACTTCGTGTTAAAAGCTTTCAATTAGACCGAGATTTGAAAAAGAACAAATTTCAGAATACAGTTTTTGAAAAAACGCTTGCATTTATTTAAAAACCGCAAATGAAATTTAATAAATAAAGTTCATTATTTTTGCTAATATAATTTGATAAAAATTGTGGTGATTTCTTTAATTTCCTTAACAGTTATTTTGTGGGGTTCCACCCTTTTATTTCTCAGTTCAATGACAGAAAACCCTTACACTGATAAGCGACTAATCGCTTGAGTGTGTGAACAGAGACGTAAGACTCAAGAAGGGTTAACTACCCTTTATTTCTCAAAATAAATATGAACACATTACGTTCCGAGCTTGGAGCGTACAGCAAAGCCTCCACTTGGGCTTGAACTCAAATTAATAAGAATTTAAACTTGACTAAAGCTTAACTAAAAGATATAGCCGAAGCTATCAAGATTCTAAGTAGTTTTCCCCTAAATCTCAATTAAGTCGGCGAAGCTAATTAGGGGCCTAACGGCAGAGCGTAGAAATAGTTCAGAGAAACGTAACCAAAAGGCAGGCGTGCGCTAGTCAGGAACTCGGGTTTTCTAACGAAGTCAGTGAAACATTGACTTAAGTACCACTCTCACTCATTTGCATTAACCGCGTTTCTAAAAATACATTTTGGTAGGAAATTGTAAGCTGAAACTAGGAGAGACAGGAAAGGTGCATAAACTTAAAGTAACTGTTATAAAATTAGGATAAATCTTACAATTTTATATATAAGAGACTTCCGTATCGCTCTTGTTTCAAGTCATACTTTCATGCTAGATACAAATCGTCTAGCGCGTGTGTATTGAAATGACTCAGAAAGAAGTCAGTATTTAAGAGAAGGTTTTGGAAGGTGAGATCACAGCGTATTCTGCCTGCCTGAAGGCCACATTGCTAACTTTTGATTTCTGGCGATTAGATTTCTCTGGTGCTTGCCATTAGGCTTGTTTACGCCGACCTTTCGATTCAGAGCTAGCTTGCGCGATAGTTAACCAGTGTAGCTGTTAGGCTTAACTTCATTCAGTTTTACGTCATTCATTACATCTAGAGTTAAGCCAAAAGTGTTGGCTTTTGTAAGCATAAGTTGGTGCCATCTATGAACCTTATTTGTGTTTAAAGGGTTCTTTACACCTTTCTCTTGATTTGCAGTACTTCGGGATTATTCACTAAACAGTCTTCTAGAGCTCAGTTTATGAAAGACGAGCATGCAAGTTGTTATAAAACTACTTGAATAACAATTCGAGTTCTTAACATTTTTTTTAGAACTTTTCTTTTTTTAAATCAAAAAATCAAAGCAAGTGTAGACGAGAGAAGATTGTTTTAATAATTATCACGCATAATAGTAAACATACACCCCTAAATTCTCTCCAGAAAATCAAAAATGCGGCAGATAAAGTCACTACGAGGTGATACTGATGCGTTATGTCTATAGAAACTGCAACAATCGCGTTCTTTTCTTAATGAACTTTTCTGTTGGTCATAAATATAATTAATCTTTCCACAATTAAAATGTTTAATGATTTTTCAAATTATGATTCAAAAAATTCGAATGGCAAAAAAAGTGTGAAGATTCAAGTTTTCAAAAATTGTTAAAGATTCACGGGATTCGCAGTCTCGTCATTATTATAAATACTCGACAATTGGCAACACAAAATCTATATAATGTCATTTCATAGCTTTAAAACTGTTCTATATTTAATAATTGAAACGGAAGTGAAATTTTAGTTTTCTTGATTCAGCGCTAAGCGTAGATTCTATTTGCAACAAAAACAAACTATTTTAAGAAACACTTATTTTTCAAGAGCATCATGCAGGCTTTAGGTTACTGACTAACAAAATTCACATTCTGAGGACATCCTACGATGCCCATGTGTCTGACAGTGAAATGGAGGTGAGATATATATAGTTCTCCCTTGAAGTAATATGCGTTTTCTACTTCAGTGCTTAGAAAGGTTTATGTTAGATTATGAGCCGAAGTCCCCGTATGAGTGTTCCCAAACAGAGAAGAGTTAAGTATGAGATGGAAGAGTTACGGAAGTACGAACTCCTTCACCAAGCATGGAAAGTAAATTTTCTTTCTTAACATGCAGCTTAAGTCGTGTAAAATATCAACAGTAACACCTTAAACAAAAATTAGGAAACTTACCCTATTTATTATCGCATTATATAGTAATCATATAATACATATATATTTGAATCTATATATGTGTGTGTGAGTGAGTGCGGTGAAATTTTCAGTCTTCTGTAGAGACGATAAAAGTTGATTACTAATACAATCATAGTGGGCTGATGTACTTTATGCTTGGCATTAAACATCTCGGAAACATGTATAGCTAAATGGGCTTAAGACATAAATCTGGTATTTCATATAACTATAAGCGCACATTCACATATTCATACCAGTAGAACAGGAGGAAGGTATAGAAGAGAAGCGGTGAACACGATGTTCACAATGTAGAAGAAGTAAGCGTAAATTATGCTCTAGGTAAGTAACGTGCGTCTCCCGTGTTGTATACGAATCATATGACATAAATTAATTTTGAAATGAGGCTTTTTCGAAATATTTATTATACGCATATTACTATTTTCAGAAGTGCAAAGGGGCGTAACCAAATTAAAAAGAAGACTTAAGGGCAATTATAAATTTAAGTTAGAATTTTATCTCGCGTACATCTAATGAGAAATTTTGGCGGTTGGCGTTGAAAATGCCGAAGAACAAGGTCCATGAAGATACAGTTTCAATTTATCATTTTCAGTTAAATATGTTTCGATGACTACAATATACAGCAATACAATATGCAGATTTCAAATATACATAACATCTCAAATGGCCATAAAAAAGGGCAAAGAAGTTGGACGAAAGATAACAGAACAGAGAAGCTGACAACCCAAATGCGTCGATTCCAATGTGGATGTTAGTAAAATTATAGATCCATTTTATTTCTATCGGTTAATTAAGGTTTTGGTTTTCAAAATTAAGCATCAACTAAAAGACTTCCGCGTTATGTAAGTACATGCATCATGAACGTTATATGCGAATCATATGACAAGAACTAATTTTGAAATGACGTAATTAAAAATGGTGTATTATAAGCATGCTTTTACTTTTAGAATAGAAAGAAGAAATTGTTAAATTAAAAATTACACTTAAAGAGCTATTACAAATTAAAGCAGGAATTTCATTTTATTTTCTCTTTATGTGCACGTACATATGAATAAAGTAATGGTTGATTCAATTAGAAATATTATTATTAATTATCATTTATAAAATTCTAATATAAAATTGAATGAGCCGACCATAAATGTCAAGTAAAAATCTGTATCGAATAATTAATCAAGAGAATTAGTTTGGTGAAGTGTGTGCAATCAATTTCATGTAACGCGTAGAATATTATACCCGCAACATTACTGTAAACAGCTATAAACTAAATTCTTCAGTTAAAAATTCAATTCACCCTTGCAGTTTTGAAAAACGCGAAGTAAACATGTCACTAGCATCATTAAATTGAGATATCACCTAACATAATAACATGCCCTTTAAAGCAAACAACTTGGCAACTTGCGTACGAATCGTCTAATCGTGTAAACCGACACCACTCATGGCATCATAAAATCATAAGCTTACCACAAATAGGAGGAGTCAAATTGCCATTATGCATCATCAGAAACTCGTAAGAAATCCTTTAGGAGTTATCTGAACGCTTAAAAAGTATACTCAGAACTTGGGCAATACCCTTATTTCCTTCGCAGAAAAGCATGTATTTGGTATGGATGGAATATAATGTCTCTATTACGAACTGATTTTTAAGCAGATAAAAAGCTAACATACCTTTGGCTATTTTCGGTTTTCTTTACCGTGGATGAAAGTTTCAGTTTCAGCAAACAATGGATTGGAATTTGTGATAATCGCTATTTTCCTTGAAATTTCAAAGCAATTTATTTACGTAACTACCTGCATATTTTTTGGTATATGCAAATCCAAAGGAATTTGTGGCTACGAAAAAATTAAAAGATATATATAGTAGAACTTCGAATATTCTCAAGTATCTGTAATCACCTTCTATAATCGAACACTCTCTTAGTAGAGACTAAATTTTATATCATGTCTCTAGGTACCGTTGTTTTATCACAATGCGAGAAACATGCATACCTTTGCGCAGATTCTTCATTATTGCAATATTTTTAAATAGGGCTGTAATATTTGGTAGCAACAGTTTGAAAAGTGAATCAACGCAAAATGCCAAAACGAAATAAATAGCCCTTCTGGGCTAATAAATTTTTGAAAATTTGTAAATCACATCCATAGACCAAAATATTACATTTAGTGCTGCTTGAACTGAGAATAACTGATTTGTTCTTCAGTTACAACCAGGAACCGTGCCAAACATTTGCGGCCGCAACGGGCGGCAGAATTTAGGAAAGGCAAAATTTTTGGAATTTAAAGAAGCACCGAAAATTAAGAGATGCTAGAATTATTAGAATATAAGGAAAGAATCAAGATGCGAAATTTAGAGGCAGCAAAATTTTAGAATTTAGAGAGGCGCTTGGCAGGAAAATTTTGGATACGCAGAGCCGCAAAATGTCTAGCGACGGCCCTGGATAAGCCTTAAGTATATGTGGGAACTGATTTATTCGGGACTCAGATAAACCTTAAGCCTGTTCGGGAAGTAATTGTAAATATAAAAAATAATTAAACTAATATAATTCAGCCTTAACTTCGTCAGCGTGTGATAGAAACAAGACAAAATGTAGCGGAATAGCATGTCTTTAGTCGCCAATCTCATGATACATCGCCAGCAGCGTATAGCGGACGATAGCTAAGCTCTATGACGATAGCTACGATGATTTGAAGGTTTTTAGATATCGCAAACAAAAAGTAAAATTTTTCAGGTATTGAAACTTCTGAAGCGGTAATAAATGAAGATGATATAAGAGAAGTTTTTCATTGCGATGGCAATGCGCCAATCATCAATCAACTAACATTATTATTACTTATGTGCTCAGCCCTAAGGCACTTTGAGGACTTTCTAAGGGAAACTTGACTCGTATTAACACGTTACGCATGGGGAAAAACACGAAAACACCCATGCAGCCAGCCTGTTCGCGGAATTCGAATCTTGAGGCGTAACTACCACTGTTCAGGGATTTTACCGCTAGGCAGCTGGTGGGCCATCAATCAACGAACGGTCGGTGAAATCTGTAGTATTGTTTTAAATCTAGAAAATATTGCTACCCGATACTGAAGAAAATAAAAGAGAGGTTGCTGAGCACGAAAAAGTTTCGATTGACAATTTAGGGGGAATTCCCGAAGCAGCAATTGCAGCACTTGAGCAACGGAAGTTTGTAACTGAAGAAGAAATTATGTTTATCTCTAGAAGTAAAAAGCGCAAAAAACATATTACGTACGTAAACTATTAGCACAAAAAAAAAACGAACCAAATTAAACAACTTACGTTGAAAGAAATGCTTGATAAAGCAAACGAATAAATATTGAAGGTTCCCCCACTTTTTTGGTATGCATGTGTGTGTGTGAATTTTGATTTTCTTAAGGTCATAAACGCTTCAATATTTCATAAACCACTATTTTATATTTTTACTTTTACTGTTTCTAATGTCACCTTACTAGCTTTAAATTGATGATCTAATATCCGAACAAATCCCAAATCTGAAATCACGACGAGTTTGGATCTCGGACTTTTCACTAAAATATATAACGAAACGAAATATTTTTACTTTAATCCATTATAAATATAAATTGATTTCGAAGTAAGCATAACTAATGTGTACCATTAAACGGATGGGGCTTTCCATAGATGCCTGTTTTAATAGTACACTAGTATCAAAATTATCTAACCACAATTGAATTTTTGTCAAAATAAAGAACAGAAATAAATTATTTTCAGAGAAATTAACCAACTAGAGGCTTATAATAACTGTCCAATCATCTTTAATCAAAACGAGCAGGAAAGAGAAATAATCATATTCTAATTAAAAGAAAAAAAAATCTGTTAACAATCTGTCCCTATTTTTAAGTAGTTTAATTTGGAGAGTAAGTTTATTTGGTAATGTAAATTAAATCAGCATCAGAACCAGAATAAAACAGAACGAACAATGTTTTTGTCTATATTACTCTCGTATTTTGATAGCAGACAATGCGAAACAGAACATTAATGGTTTTACACTTTATTTTTTGTGGTTTAGCAATTTATTTTTAACGGATGACTTCACAATGTGGGTGTATTCCAAATTATGTACAATTAAATTACACGTTATTATGGATAGAAGCAGTTTCTAAATACTGTACCATCATCTGCTATTATCCCATGAATTTTGGTCTCTTTTTTTATATTTCTCATAGAAATTTTACTTTTGTTCTAATGGCTTGTGATAACAATTTGTCCATCATTCTGCAATAACATTTTTTAAATAAGGTTTGACTGATCGCAAACCTGTTAATGCATCCCAGGTTAATCGGAAGTTGACAGTATAATTACAGTTTCCCTTCATAATCTAATCCCTCCAAAATTCAATAAATACAAATTCATGTAGTTATTTACAGAACTAAATGATTTCCAAAATCCATATTTTTTTAAATCATGTTGCAGACTACTGTCATAATAAAAATCAAAACACAAGTCTAAAAATCTGAAAATATTGAAGACTCATTTAAACAAATTCTCTGATTCTTTTACCTTATAGCATCGCTCTCGAAATCCAAAGTATTCTGAGCCATTGCTATTCAAATAGTGCGGAAGCAATATTTTAAGGTACATTACATGCTTCGAAACATTATTATAATTGCGAGCTTTATTTTCGTACGAAAAAAAAACATCGAGAACGAACCCAGAAACATAATTAAGTAACAGTGTTCCCCCCCCCAAAAAAAAAAAAAAAAAAAAAAAAAAATATAAAAAAAAAATAGAATGTCAACAAAAGCAATTACATATTTTAGGTACAAGGTCATGTGTTTCAAGAAACACGTCCTCGGGCAACTAGCCAAAGTCAGTAAACCTCTAAAATGAGAGAAACCCCCGAGTTTGTTAAAATGCGCGGGTGCAGCTTCTTTTTCAAACCACACCGTAAATACAACGATTCATACAACTCACTTCCCCGAATAACTTCACAATAGTGAGCCGAAGATGGTAAAGGAAGTGGTTTGGGGCATATGACGGTGAGGTAATGTTTCCAAAACCAACCGATTATTTACAACCTGCCATAAGGTAAAAGACCTCAGCTGTCAGAGAGAAAGTGACATAAAACGAAATAACCTGGACTAGAAGTAGGCTGAATATCTTCTACGAAGATCGAGGGAAATCTTTAAATACATCTAGAGTTATAGCTGTTCCTTTATACTGCATAGTTCCTTAAAATGAGTCAGCGTGACATCATAACGCTTCAAATGGGTCTCAGAGCTGTCTGCGATATTGTAGTTTGTCATAATGTTTATCTCTTTATATACCTTTCATAATTTCCAGCCAATAGTATTTTTAGAAGAAACGTGATGGAACTACGAAAAGTATTAATCTAAAAAATGGCAAACCTGTTGAAAGGATAAACGGTAGTGAAGGCATAAAGTATATTTTTGTTTCCTTGAGCTAATATGGTGTCACCATAATCAAACTTTTAACAGTGCCTTTAATACAGCTATCCCTTGAAACAAAATTCCATAAAAAAAGTTTGAAATATGCGCCCAGGCAGTATGGACGTCCAGACAGTTAGGGGAGACTACTGCGATACTGAAGATCCCGCGTTCGAACTTTAGAGAAGGCATGGCTGTAATTGTCCAGTCCTTAAGAGGAAGTAACGGTAGCCACCTATTAGGTGCTTCCACAATAAAGTGGTCACCACTTCCCGCCTTAATAGTGCCCATGCCTACTAAGTGCCCGCCAATGGGGGGGGGGTAATTCAAAAATAACATAATAAAACTCCAAATACCCGAATATTCGGACTAATTAAGACCAGAGCTCATCCAGATGACCAGGCAAATAAAAGGCCAGACTTATTTACTATAATGCAAGTAAATAAGTCTGGTAATGAAGTTAGTAATAGTCTGGTAATGCAAGTAAATAAGTCTGGTAAGTAAATAATTACATGTTTACTCGGATACCAGTCCTTTGAAAAAGGTCCAGACATATAGTATTTACTGTAATGCACATGAAGGAATTTCATTTTTCTTTCAACCTATTTGCCTTCAGCCACTACAATGCATTTAAAAATATTACACTACAGATTTAGAAAAAAGACACTTAATCCTAATCCATTCTCTAGAATCTTACGTAAAAAGTAGTGCGAACATACACTAAAAGGCTAACAAAAGAAACAGAAGAAAATTGCAAATGCTTTGCACATTTTAAGACGAAACTTTCTTGCTGGGGAGAGGATAGCCATAACGTTATTACTGCTGTTTAGCCTATTATTAGAAAACAAACATTTATTATTGGCTAAGCGATGTTTCGACGAATAAAGAGAGAGCATTAAGCCTATACAGAATACGTAATTATTTTTCTACTAATATTTATAATACCTTTACCGAATGATAGGTGGTGAATAATAGGTATAGTACATGCTATAATATTAAATGAGAAAATGTCTTATGACATATTTATTGATTACAGTAAGTCTTTTTTTTTACTATAATAATAATAAATATAATAATGCAGGGTGTTTATAAAGTCCCGGACCCATTTTGATGTTTAATAACTCATAAAATAATG
>KK115833.1:37152-84634 GCA_000611955.2 Stegodyphus mimosarum | reverse complement strand
GTTTTGAATGATGTGTAATAAAATATAGCACATCAATTTAAAAGAGTAATGTAAATCAGTTTTCAGTTATTTTTGTTCATGAATATTGAATACTGCTTTCCATAATTCTCAGTAATGCAATGAGAAATATTACATTAATTTATTAAAAAAACTACCTTCTTTTCATTAACTGAAAAACTTGCATTTTGGTTTTATGCTTTTTAAAACTGTAGCATAATATTACTTCTTTATTTTCTTCTTTTAGTTCGTTTTTATCTTTTATTAATATAATATTTATTTTTTTATTTCAAACATGTTACTAAAACATTATTTTCTGATTTTAACAGAGTGGATGCGGATCAAAAATTCACGTGAAGAAAACTTTGATGAACCATCCGGAAGTTGGTGAGAAACATATTATAGAATAAAAATTGTATGTGTACTGAAAAGTAATGCCATTTTGCATGATTGAATTTCAATTTACTAAGCAATCATGTTTTGGCAAAGGGGAACAATCATTATGTACAGACAAATGAAATGTTCTGTAGTTTTGTCTGTTTCTGTAGTTTGTAGTAATTTTGTCTGTTTTCCTTTCTTTCTGGTATAATAAAGAGGAATGATATAAAATGCGAAGAAAACCATCTTTGTCATTTCATGATCTATGGATATTAGGGTAGGAAAACAGCAAGGACTATCAGAAATATTTCTGATGTATCCAAATGCATTGTCCATAGGCAGTGGTGGTTTACCAAAATCCAGTCATGAATCTGAAGTGTTCAGAGAGGCAAGAGAAGCTAGACAATGACCTGGTGGACTTAGTTGTTATAGTACAATCATAGAATTGAGCAGATGGTCTCTATGTAAACCTATAGTTAATTGGTAAGATCTATAAATGGAGAGTTTCGATATCATATGAACTCTCAGGTGGCAACAAAGCTAGAGATTCTTAGGGACAGTGGTGCAGTAGGAAAATTCGATGGAAACCGAGCTGGACTTCAAGGGAGGCAGGTTTGAAATGGGTGGCAGAAAACCTAGCACCAATTCTGGATTTTGCCATTTCCAATTTCTTGCTCAACAAGCAAAGGAAGATAATAATTTCTTCATCAAATTATTGTTGGAGATGAGAAATGTGTTCTTTTTACATCAAACTCAAAAATTAATGGCTTTCAGAAATTATCTGCAATAGTTAAACCAGGGCAACACCTGCATGAAGATTTGTTGTGTTTTGATAGAATATTGCAACCTTAATTTACTCTGAAGCAAAGCTTAATTTCTAAAATTAGAACTGCTCGAATCCCATGAAAGGACATTATAAATGGCAGAGAGAAATAAATAAAAATACTAATAAATAAAATAAAAAAATAACTTATAATTAAAATGAAATAAAAGTGCAAAGATGAATAAAAATATTTAAAAATTAATTATAATTAGAGAAATTATGAATTAAATTTATGCATCCTAAAAATAAAGGAAAGAACAGGCAATTATGTAAATAAGCGATAACAAGGCTTTAATGCTAAATTAAGATTTTGAACAATATTTGTTTTCAATACTCTAAAGCGAAAAGAAAAGTTTTAAACAGTATTCTTCGAGATGAAATAAAATTATTTTCGTTTTTGGCTTTGAATCAATTTGAAGCCCTTATGATCCAATGAGTAGATTCCATAAATATTTCTCTTTCTAGAGAGAGCACTTCAAAATGGGAGACTGTTCCTCAGTGCTCACGTTTTTCCACATAAAGCTTTTCCGAAAGAGAACTGTGGAATTTTTGGGTAGCTGGTATCAATATTGGTCAGTTTTACCAACTGTTAAAACAAACATTGCATTTATAGCATAATCTTTTGTTTAAATTTCGATTCAATTGAACGATAATGTACCAAAGTTCATCTTAGGACTTCGATGGGCTATTCTTAGAATTACAGTTTTCCTCAAAAACTTGAAAAATACCAGACCCAGTTTCTGGCTGAGTTTAAGCCCCACTTTAGGTATTTAAAATGTGATCAAACTAACATAGCAGATTATTGTCAACAGATTGATAATCTAAAGCAAGCTCTTCGTGTTAAGCATCCCATGTCGGTCAACAAAAAGGTGTTTTGCTCCATAACAAAGCAAAACCTCATATGGCACCATTGACTCAGATTCGAGAATTAGACTGAGAAGTTTTGTCCAATTTGCCCTATGTTCAACAGACCATTGTTTCGATAGATATCACCTATTCTGATCTCTAAAGGGCTTTTTGCAGGGGGACACCTTTCCACAATATTGATCGGACTTTTTCCATTCGCATTTCATACGAGACTGTCGAGCATTAGATCTAAAATTGCAAATCATTATTATTAATGATGAGCTTTTCTGTTTGTCCATGTTAAATGACATTACTTTCCGGTACACTTAATATTTCCACATTCCTGTTATCGCCATTTTGGTTTATTAACTCTTATATTTCTTCAAATGATGTAGCGTGTTTGCCACTACCTTTTTCTGAAAGATACTTTTTACTGCTAAATTCTTTTTATTGTATTTAGACTTTTATAATGCAGCAATTTTATTTATCTATTTTCTTAACATTTCAGTAAGCATCGGTCTTATTTGGGATTCGGAGTGCCCCACTCTGCAACATATCACAGATGTCTTCCACAGCATTGGGATGTATTTATCTTTGCAAGATGTAAGAAAATTATTTCTTTAATACATATATAAATGCTAAACAGTTTGTTTTAACAGCAATAAAAATGATGTAGTTTACTTTGTTTTATACTCCTTTAAATTCAGTCATTAATATGCATTAAAATTCCCTATGCAAAATTATACAACACGAAATATTAAAAATTCAACATAAGCAAACGTATATTTAAACAACCCAAATGAATACTAAATTAAAAATAATCCAACAATCAATTAATGAAAAGCTGCAGATTTTTGGGTAAATGCTGAGAAGGAAAATGCAATCTGATAATCTGAGCATGGAGCTCATTTATGCATAAAACAAAGGGGGAAAATATTAAACTTAGTGACTTTGTAATGCATAAACCTAACTTCTGATGTCCCGCAAATTGCTTTACGTTAAATGGGCTGATATAAACTAGAACTATTTAAGTAAAGACAATTTCATTTTTTAAGAATATTTTATTAACCAACGATAATTACATTGTTTTTGTAGCAGTGTTCTTGATTATAGTAGAGGTAGCATTTTTATTACGTTTGTGGATTGCACACCCAGAGCTTTTGTTACATCTAGCATCTCACGGTTACCTATCTAAATTTACTCTGAGGGCACTAGGCTAGAAGAAGCACTAGGCTTTGCCACTTTTATTCTGTGTACCACTAAAGTATGATTAATTAAAATACAACATGTTTGTGACTGGTAGTATTACAGCGTAATGTGTAATAAGACCGCCCCCCTCCTTCAATTGTAAAAGTTTTCACCTCACTAAATATTTTTGATTATTCTTGATTGAAGTCTGACTTTTACTCTAAAACTTCTGATTTAGGATGAGATTCGTAATTTATAAGGTATGCATAACATCATATATTTTAGTATTCACTCTGAATTTTACAGAAATGGTTACTTTATATCTTCTTATATATATATTAATTTTATGAAATTTTCATATTTTTAATGCTTTTTTTAAAGAATGATATTCATTTTAAATAATGAATAGGTTAAAATAAAAAAAATATGTAATATAAATTTTTCAATAAAACATTTGAATAATAATAAAAATATATATTATATTTTTATTTCATAATACCACTTTCAGCCTATGGAAAATCTAGTAATTTATTTTTATTAAATATTTTTTAGAAAACCTTTTAAACTTTTATTTTATGCAGATGTTTCATAACGTTTTTGATGTTGAATGGGCCAGTGCAACTACACTTCAATTAGTTGGTGTCGTGACATATTACGGGAAGCATTATTCAACTTTTTTCTTCCATACCAAGCTGAGAGTTTGGATTTATTTTGATGACGCAACAGTTCGAGAGGTAAATTAAATTATATATAAAAGTTGTATAAAAAATTAAGTTTCACAAAGTCTTGCAGTGTTTCATTCCAAAATGAGAAATGCAATAAAATTACATATATTGTTGGAATTTAAAAATTCAGATAATAAATTTGGAAGAAACCAAAATATAACATTAAGCTATCTTAGCTTTCTAATTAAAAAAAATGCATATGAATGCAAAAGAAATTTGTAAAATTAGAAATGAAAATGTGAGTTTTTAACAAGTCTAAGAATTAATTAGAAGTTTCATATTAGAAATGGTTAAAGTTTTTCTGAGAATGCCACAGAAAAGAATGGATGTATTCTTTATGAATTACCAATTCTGATATTTTGAATTGAATCAAGTAAGAATTATTACATAATTTTAAACGTATGTCTGAGATTTGATTATTCATGGACATTCTCCTAATCTTCCAAGAATAGTTATAATGAAATTAAATAATTGTGTAATTGTATATTCATATTTCTAATTAAAGAAATATGGTAAGGTAATATCAAGTTTAACATCAGCTGTACAGGGCGTTGAATTCAACACTATCCATTTTCAAAGTAAGATATGCATCACAGCTGAACACTGTTAGGTAAATCAGTTTCTTGGATTCTAAAAATAGTCTCCATGTGAATCAAGACATTGTTGCCATCATCCAGGTAAACTTATCACAATGCAATGCAATCCTGTGAAACATCTGCAATCTCTTATCAAATTTAAATGCTTTCAGTCTTTGATATGGTAAGATTAAAAACATGAGCTTTCAGTTATTTTGAAAATGGGTAATATAACAGTATGGGATCTAAAAAATCCAAAATTACTGAAAACATTACAGTTCATTATTACTTCAATTCAAAAAGTGATTCATATTTTTAGAATATAAATTAAGATCCTTAAATATATTATTAAAATAATTATTTCACATATCTGTATATCATAATATTCAGAAAGATAAGCCAATCGGCTTTCATTTCAGCTGCTATGTTGTTGAATAGTTCATTATATGTATTATACACATGTGAATATAAAAAATAAATGGAGAGAAGAACACTGAAAATTTCTCATTACAGCAATGTTTAGCTTTTTATAAAGGACAGCTGTATTATATTAATTACAATAATTCATTACTTATTTTATTGTATGTATTAGAATCTCCATGTTTTTGATTTAGGTAATGATAATGGATAATGTTTGTTTAACTCTTCCAGAATACTTTTATCAAAATATAATAGTTAACATTTAACTTTGATAGTGCCATTTTAAAATAATACAAATCAAAGAATAATAATAACAATAAAAGAAAGAAAAAATTCAGGAGCAGCTATGAAATTTAGCCTTAGCAGAATTGTTGCATCTTTGACCAGTATACAAAAACGAAGATATCAGCTTTATTTAGTCACAGTCTGATGCTTAAACATTGTTTATCTTAGGTATAACTAATTATTGAAAAATAATATAATTTTTATTCTTTTTCGATTAATTTAAAATTTTGTGTAATTTAATTTGAAGACAAATATTTTAAAGCAATATATGGTTTTGATGCTAAATAGCTTCAGTTATTTTCAACAGTTTTTTACATTATGAATTTAAGTTAGGAAAAGTTTAAAGATTTAAATAAACTCTGAATATTTCAGGTTGGACCAAGCTGGGAACAAGTTGTTGAAAAATGTCAGAAGGGGCGTTTTCAACCTCTCTTATTACTGTTTGCAAACCCAGACAGCTCTGGTGATTATGGGAAAAAAGGTAAATGATTTTATTTATTTAAAAAGATCTTCTTCTTCTTGACATGATGTTTTTGATTTAAAATGATATTTCTTCTTTTTGTTTTTCCCCCAAAATATTTGAACTGGTAAAATGATATTTAGATACGTATGCATGTTTTATCTGCATCTAAATATTTATGAAAAAAAGCAGTTTTATAATTTATATGTAGAATTATCTTCTAAAATCTTTTTTTTCTCATACTAAATATGTTGATTCATACAGCTAAAGATCTTTTATCATCTTCCAGATCATTCTGTTATAAACCTCAGCAATCCATCCGATTCCACAAGCAGCTGTACTCCTTTAAACCAAAGACAAGCTGTGATAAGACAGTACTTAATGTTGCAAAATTCCTACCAAGAATCCAGTTCAAAAGCTTTATATGGACCCATGAGAAATGTAGATATTCACCCTAATAATAATGCACATCAAACATATTTGCAAAATGCATATAGAATGGATCAAGGACAAGTTCCCCACAGTGCCAACTACTCTGTGAATCCTGCATTATCTTACAGTAATCAAACGTGGACAATAAATGCAAAAAGCAATCAGCCTCCACCAGTTTACAGTAATCTGCAATATCTAAATTCTTTACAACATAATCAAAATCAGGTAGACTTATCAAAGTTAAATGAAGTCTCATTACCAATTGTTGAGGAATTGCTGCCACCTAACACAAGGACTAACATGATTCCAACTGATGTACAACAGTATGAAGCCTTGAATGCATATGAAATGCAAAATAAGGATAAAAATTATTTTGATTGTGCTAAAGACAGTGACTCAGCCTTTACAGAAGATGATCCAGAAGGCAATGATATGTATATTAGCAGGAAAACTGTCGAGAATGTACTAAATCAACAAAAGCGACAAATGTCACTGAGTCGATCGTACAGCCAGGGTTCGGTAGGCAACAGGAACAGCAGTAGTAGCTTGGAGTCTTTTGACAATCAAGCAAATAAGCTGAATGCAGTTAAAAATCCAGTTCTAGAAAATATACCCAGCAGAAGAGATTCCGGCTCTTGGAGCAGTGATCGCAACAGTTCCTCCAGCAACAATTCGGTCGAAAATCCCTTTCTGACTGTTGTTGCCTCAAAAAGGTAAATTTACAACTTGTTGAAGTTTATATATTAAATAAAATTTTGTAAAAGACACTTTATTTCTGCATAATGAGAACAAAAAAAATCTATATATAGTAACTTCTATTAATATCTAAACTATTAAAAAAAATCACATGTTAATTAAAAAAATATCATTTCCTGAGCAACTTGATTGCAGTTTTATTTACTCCCGAGAGATTGGTTATTATTTGATTTTCTTTAAAATGATTTTCTTTCTTATTTCTGTTAACTATTTAGAGATAATGTAAAAGTTAGAGAAACAAAATTCTTCAAATCTAGAAAATAAATATTACATGAAGCTAGCATTTTATCGGTAGGCATTAAGAGGATTAGCATGTATTTTATTTAATTTTAATAAAGTAGGAAGTTATTTTTCAACAGACTACAAATAATATTGTAATGTGATTTTCAAAATATCATTTATGAAACAAACTGGACTTTTTAAACAAATGTTTTAACTGTAAGTAAAATGTTACAAATTCCAATTCATTAATATTATAATGGCACAAGTCAAAGGAAAAATAATCCATTTTTAATGTTTAATTATTAAGAAATTTTCATATAAATTTAATATTTGTCAAGATAAAAATAAACCTATATTGAGGACCTAACTATGCTGTGATATTTCTCTACTAAGGAATAAGTATATTCCTTAAATATGTTTCTGTCTCATTCTGATCAAGATTTTAAAATTATATTGAAATATTCCTTGGTACCATATCCAAGACCGATGCTAAAGTTTTTGCCACCCGCTGCAAACTCTGCAACTCCAAAATTCTGCCGCCCGGTTTCTTCCTAAATTGTAATTATTTTGCCTTCCCTAAACCTTGCTGCCCGATGTGGCTTGCACGGGTTGCACCAGCTCTAGTGCCAGCCTTGACCATATCTATGAGACTACATTGCAAAAGTAAAGCAGAAAAAGATAATTGATGCTTTCCTTTAAAAACATGTACCAATTTTAATATGAGGTATATTTATTTTTAGGTTACTACTTGGCTTGAATAAGAAGGGTCAGGTTCCTGACTATTCAAACACAAATACTTCAGATCATGGATATGATTCTTATTCCGTGTCCAGTTCTGATAGTTATCCCTCAGTAAACGGCTCTCCGGTAAAACTCGACCCAAGATTAACACAAATACCAGAAGACTGGCAGCCTGAAGATGATAATGATTTAGATCAGAAATTAAAACTTGTTACTGAAGATACTTCAGGTAAGATATATATTAAGAATTAAAGAAACAACGAGAACTATATATAATAATAAATATGCATTTAAAAATTAAGTTACGTCATTATTCATAAAAATCTGCATTCATATTATATAAATATTTCATCTTCAACTTTTGTAAAATATACAGAGGATTCTCCTTATTTTTCCAGGTCCTCCTGACTGTGATAAATTGTGTGCCGAAGCAGATCTTCTTTTAGCAAAATCGCACGAAAAAGAAAAAGACGGAGATCTAGTTATGGCTGCATTACTTTGTGACTCTGCTGCTGGTATGTACAGAATCTGATTTGAAAAATGAAAGCAACATAATCATAATTAAATGCACATTTCTTTTAAAAAAAAAAAAAAAAAAAAAAAAAAGACCTAAAAATGCACTTCTAATAGAGTACAAGCTAATTGATTAAAACATTCTCTTACAACTATGTGAAAGATATAAATATATGGAATTCCTCATAAAAGGCATATTTTAATCCAAAAATATATATTAACAAACCTTGTTGTTTTAGAATATAGTAATTAATATATTCTACACTAAATCAGCAAGATTTAGATGCATAAATTCTACTAATTTTAATATATTTTTAATATATTGTGAAAATATTTTATTATTATTTAATAGTTTTAGTAAAATAATGCATATTCTTTGCAGATTCTTTGTAGGAAATGGATTTTTCGATTAAGACCAATATTTATGCGATTGCATTAAATACTCTGCTGAATATTAGACAAAGAATTTTGTACAAATTCATAAATATTCTACAGCATTAATAATCATTATTATATTCGATTAAAAGAAAAATTAAAAACATTTATGCATATTTTCAATGCAAAACATTATATATTTACATAAGTATAAATATCTAATCACATTAATTGTATTAACAGTGAATTATTTAATTATCTCTTGTCGGAGAACAGATTAATATTAGAAATTACCACTACTAGTGGCTTAGCAAATACATATTTTTGGATTGAATCATACTGTTAAAAGTTTTAATGGGCACTTATTCATTCAATACTGCTGATATTTTAGAAAATTTTAGCATTAATATATTTTTATCGTTGCTTAAACTCGTACTTTTCATAACTATCATACTATACAAATAAAATGTTCAAAATTATATAGAAAATAAAATCCTTTTAACTTCTTAATAATTCCAGTAGTGGGCATATGAATTTTGGACATGCCTATAGTGGGCCACTAATATATATAAAAGTTACATTTTACTCTTATACTGTCATTAACATAGTTGCTAAAATATATGCAAAATAAGGAAACATAATTAAAAGACAAAATACAATAGAGAGATTTGTGAATTTCAATATTACTCCTTTCATGAAAAATCTCCATCATTTGTTGATTTTTGATTCCACATTGTGGTTGCAGTAGCACCACAGGTAATAAGTACCATCGTGCAGCTATATATAAAATATCATCATTTTCAATGACAATAAAGTCATGATTTTTTAATTTTTTAATATATATTATACTGTTTCTTATTTTTTAAATCATACATTTATTTTTGTGCATGT
Organism: Stegodyphus mimosarum; assembly: GCA_000611955.2. NCBI lineage: Eukaryota > Metazoa > Arthropoda > Arachnida > Araneae > Eresidae > Stegodyphus > Stegodyphus mimosarum. Next base: position 75,007 of record KK115833.1, on the reverse strand, counting down.
GTTTTGTCCCTCAAGAGTGTGACACATATATAAATTGGCCTATCAACCCATTTTTCATAGGTAGAAGTTTTAAATCATGAAAGGACAGACAAAACTTTTTCTAGTTTCCTTTTCTTAGCTGCTCTTCTTTCATTCTTTTTCAGTTTCTCATTTTTCTTCTACAATTTTCATGTTTGTAATATTTCTTTTCTTTTTCTCATTAAGTCACCTTTCCTTGTGTTCAAAATATACTCTGTTGGAAGGAGATAGTACATGTTGAAAATATCAAATATCCAGTTAAATACAAATGTGGAACTCTTAGTATAAAATAATGCCTACGTTTAGAGCAGAATGAAAATATTAATTTACCTATAGAGTAAAACAATAAAATATGAGCCTCCACAAAGATTCCTCATGGAAAACAGCTTTCCATTTCATGAACTAATAGATTAAGGCTTCATCAGATAACAAGCAGAAATGTCAATTAGTGTTCCTCTAATGTCTGCAAAGTATGATCCCGAAACTTTTATTTTTGATCTTCGGCAACTGATGGCTCACTATTGATACAGGGCCAATTACTGACACATTTACTTCGCATTCTCATAATAGAGTTACAATTTTTCATTAAAGTTCTTGAAAGAGCAGTCATTATGGATAAAGACGGAAGTAAACAACAAGGAGAAATATTTCCAACTATTATCTTTAAAAGCAGAATATTACATGTTTTAAAATCTTTTGTACTAATTATAATATACTGGTTATCATTAATTTAGGAAAAATCGCAAAACTAACAGTTACTCATAAAGTTACATGTAGAATTTAATGAAACTGACCCAGAGGATACAACACATAGTAAGGTATAAAATAACGCAAAAAGAAATTACCAGACAATTATAGTGTTATAGAAATATATGTATAAAACATATGTATTATGTATGTATATTAAACATATGTATAAAATGAACAAATTGCATGTGTCAGTTTGGTACAGGAAAATTATCTTCAATATGGAATATGATCTTGCCTAGAAGCAATGCAGCTCATACAGCAGTGTGCAATGCTGTCAATTATGTGGTCTATCAGTTCCAAAAAAGCGAGAGAAGTCCATAAGAAGTTGTTCTTGCAAAGCAGTTGAAAGTGTGGCAAGGGCTGAAGAGAAGGATTGAAAGCAGCTATACATCTTCCTAAAGCATTCAAACATGCTCGATAGGATTCAGGTCTGGTGATCACTCCGTGTGCTGAACTGTTTGCTGCTGAAGATAATCACCCACGATGCGAGTCCTGTGCGGTCTAGTATTTGTCATTTTATAGCAGGAAGTCATCAGCTATTGCCCTGGCATAAGGGTACACATAATTGTCTAAGCCCTAAGCATTCATAATTCTACATGGAAAGACTTGAAGGTCTGTTTGTCCACCCAAACACAGACACTGTCTTCTCTGCATACATCTTTTTCATGGATGTTTGATACATGATACTGGGTTTCGAGTTCTCTCCAAACCAAATAACACTACTATTGCTTTGGAGGCCAAATCTTGACTCATGCATAAAGAGAACAGCTTTCCATTGTTCAGCCGTCCAGTGGACATGTTGATGTGCCCACTTCAAATGTTCACTTCTATGAGAAGCATGTAAATGGCCTGCTGCTTCATGTACAGACTTCCTTTGTGAAGCCTTCTATGCACAGTTGATGTTGACACCAGCCTTCTGATGGCTGCTATAAGGGAGGATCTGAGTTAAGTAGGAATTACTGTTGTAACAACAAATATCTGTCAGCGGCACTCATCGTAGTGGTTGGCCATCCTTGGTTGAACCACCTGGATGCCGAATATGTAGTTAGAAATTGTTGCCAGAGTCTACAAACCACAGAAGGACTCGCAGTTAGCCATCTCAAACATGCAATTTTATGCTCCATGCAGATGACATATTCCGATTGCAGTGCCTCTAATTTGCATACTGTAGCAACTTTTATTAGACAACATATAAAGCATCTTTATTAGACAACATATCAAATTTGAATATTAGCTTATTTTTGAACGAGTTATTTCTATTTTTGTGATTTTTTTCTTAATTTTGTAAAACCAATATACTATATTTTAATAAATTAAGCTGTACTGAGAGGGAAAAATTTGCTTTATAATTTCCACTCTGTTTTCATTTACTTTTATAAAATCGCTCTATCTATCTTCCTTGATAGTACAAAGTCATGGAAAAGCAAAATGTTTAACACTCCATATCAAACGGAATACTTTTAAAACAATTCCTGCTTTTGTTTTATATAAGATATATAGCAAAGTGTCACAGTAGCATAGTAATATATTAATATCTTAAATAAAAGTGGCAGAAAGTATGTACCGAACCCAAATACAAAGGGGGAATGCTTCCTCTGATGTCTCTTAGTCACTACAGAATTCTGAAAGAATTTATCATAATATAATCAGCTGAAATATATTCATTGACTCAGAATTTTAGTCTTACCTTTAGTCAGGCAAATGCACATCTCAGATTAATCATATTTAAATTGGTTCAATTACTGAGGGTTTTGAAAAAAGAAAAATCATGTTAATAAATAAGAATAAGAAGTTAAAAATTCACTTCAAAAATGCTTAAACTAAATATGTGAAAGCAGGTATGCAAGGTAAACATTACAAGAAATCATTGAAATAATTTATGTATCTTAAGCTGCTCAAATTACATATACTGTATATACAAATATCAATATATGTAAATAATATGTTGTTATAAAATAAAATTTTTTCTTCCAGCTCGAGCAAGAGCGGCAATGGAAGCTCCATACAACAATTCCCGCTCATTAGTAAGTGCAAAAATGAAGCACAGTACGTGTGTTATGAGGTCTTCCAATTTATATCGGAGATTGAAAGATCACGAAATGGAAGAAAGGCGGAAACAGAAAGGACACACCGGACACCACAGTCGGCAATCGAGTAGAGACAGTACTCATTCGAGACATAGTCGACAAGGAAGTAAAGACAGTACGCACTCAAAATCTGGAAGCAAGGACAGTAATCCGAATTCCGACGACACGGAAAATTTTGGAAAAAGCATTGAAATATATGGCACATTGCCGAAGAAAGGTAGCCGTAAGAAAAGCTCTACTCCTTCTGGCTCACTCAAAGTTAAAGACGATCAGGTGTATAAAGACTTCTTAGATAAGCAAAGAAAAAATACTAATCTTTCAAATGCTCTGAATGAAACAATGCTAAAAAATGTGGATGTTCCACAGACACGTTCTGATAGCAATTCAAAAATCAAAAATGCAGCAAATGGAGAGAAACCCCATCGAAAAAGTTATCCAGAAGGACCTCAAAAACTACCCACTCGAAAAAAAGATTCCTCTGCAAAAAGTGATCCAGAAATTAGGAGAAAATCTCCAAAACAATTTCCCGAACAAACTGTTTCATCACCTCCGATAGAAACTATGATGAGTGGAACTGAGATGAATAATAAGGACTTGCTGTCGCCAGTTACTTCTCCAGACAAGAAACAGCACAAAATAAAGCGAAAATTAATGGGTGGTTTTATGAAGCGTAAAAATAGAAGTTTACCGGATCTCAGAGAAGATCAAGATTTATCAGATCCAATGGACCGCTTTCTAGACGATGCAATAATCCAAGTTCCTTCAACCATGATGCTGCCAAATGGAAAATCGAAGAAAATTGAGAATCAAGGAGATGCCAGTATAGGTAATATCACCCGGGGTTTCCACCAGCCACATCATGCTTTTGTGAAAAAAGATTTAACACAGCGGCCATTGCTAATGAAAGTTAATCCACCAAATGTGCAACCTGCCATTCTATCAAATCCTAAAACAAAGTTAGTCCATACACTGCCATCATTACCTAAAAAAGTGCAAGATGGAAACATCAAACTAGACTCCAATTCTAATACAAATATAAAGCCATCTAAAATACCTTTCATCTCAACCCTTCCAAAAAATGATTCGGGAAATCTACCACCAATATCACCACCCAAAATAAGTGATGTTAAATGTACAATAAAACCTGCGTTATCTCACAAAGCGTCTGCAATACCAGTTCTAAGTCCACAAATTCCATTGTCTCCTATAAAATATCCACATCCCAAGGAAGATATAGAAGCTATTAGTAATCCTTTAAGTCCAGCTGCAGATCATCAGTTAAATGAAAAAGATGAATTGCCCCAGCCATCGAATCCATTTCTTGCAGAATTACAAGCAAAAAGAAAGCAAGTTTTAAATAGATCACAACAAAAACAAGATGTTATGGAAAAAGTTCAATCTTCTACTACTACAAGTGCAGAACCAAATGAAATTAAAGAATTATCAATGCTTCCAAAATTAGCATTGCAAGCAGAAGGCACATCTTGGTTAAAAGAACTCCAGTCTAAACAGCAGCAAATTCTCCAGAAGCAAGACAATATAGCATTGTCAAAACAAGTCAGCATTTTGGACAGGCAGCCAATGAAGACTATAGTCAAAGGTCAGTTCCTGCATTCTGATGTTTGTTTACTTACATATAATTTCTCTATTTCAGTATTCCTAAAATTTTTCTCATTGCTAAGTTCTAAAATCTTTAAGGAACACTACAGTTAATTTCGGTTTTTAGTTATAATAAATCATAACACAGATATATAAGAACTGGAATAAATATTTATTTTGTTTAATACCTATAACATACAAAATGGCACATAAAACTAATTAAAAGGAACTCCATAAAAGAATATTTTTAATTTTCAATTATTTTGATGCGTTGGAGTCCTTGAATTACAAATTCTTTCAGTGGAACATAATGTTAAAGACCTGAATTCTGATATCAGATGCAGTATCAAGTTTGTTTCTATATTTGGATTTTGTTGTAGCATAATATGCAAAATCTGCCTCTCACAAATACATTGTCACAGAAGGAAGTAAAATCTGAGTAACTCATTTTGATAAGTTCAAATATTCTTCTCACAAACTTATCTAAAAATTTTCAATGGCAGTAGTTCTGTAAACTTTTTTTGTGCAAAATCAGCTGCACTCATGTTCATCAACTTAACTGCAGTTTTCAAAAGATCCAAGAATATTCTTACTGGCATTGTAGGTTGACCAAAGTTAACTTTTAAGATTGGAAAACTATCAGACTTATTCTCTTCTAGTGAAGAAATCCATTACATTACGAAACTGAAATATTCCTTCCTTGTAATGATAACATAATGATATTAGTTATCAATGATATCATAGTAATATTAACATTATGATATCTTCATTTCTACTTCCCTGTAACTTGAGCCTCACCCATTCTCACAGTTGTTTCTACTACTCCTTGGACCTCAAACTACAAATAATTCGAAGAGATGAAGGTGCGGCCGAATCAGTGAAATCGTAGACTGAATGTCAGTTCCTCTTTTTTGCCATGCTATGGTGGTTGATTCTCGTATTTTAGGCTGGCATAAACAGTAACAACAGTTAGTCTGACGTTATTTTTGCAGGTAGTTTGTGAGGGTTTGTCTTTTTAAGAAAGACTAAAACAATCATTACGTGAATGAACTCACTATAAAATTTAAGGAAGCTTGTTCTATGAATGCCTTGTGAGAGGGAAAAATTATGCGAATATTTTTAAAATTCTCATCTGGCAGTAAAAAGCTGGGGGGATATGCAAGAAAATACAATAGTTTTGCACAAATGCTTGTGTTCCGTGAAAAAACAGTTTGGGAAATGCTGCTCTTTTTCATATCTTTCATATTTCCAAGAATATGAAATGATTTTTATTATTTTTTTTATTTTTACAGGTAATGAGATTATAACAGAAAATGCTGCAGTCAAACCAATTGCAAAGAATTTGAAGGTAAAAATTCTTTTATATATATATTTATACTTCAATATTCTGGAAATTAAAATAGATCAGATTACTTCTGAATACTTTGAATTTAGAGATAATTCTAGTACAGAATTTGCAAGCACTGTTAGTTATTGCCAGCATATATATGCATTATGTTGCACAAAAATATGAGTGTATTATTATGTATGTATATTTTCCTTTCTTTAATGTATTTACTATAAAGTATATAATAAATAATACATTAAACAAAGGAAAATATTTTAAACCAAAACCAAAGTATGTGCTTTAAGCTGCAATAACCAGTGGCAATATTTATAAATTTAAATTCAAAACATACTCAATTTGGAATAGAGATTTAGTAATAGCTAAATAAATTATGTGCAAAAGCAATAAATCTTTTATTGTATTTAAATTTTACTTATCGCACTTGTTTATTGAATTTCGAAACTGGACTCATTTTCTTGTTTTTCACAATGATCCCTTTCCAAATAATTTATTTAAGTATTACCAGTGCTTTATTCTCAAGTTGAATATGCTTTCAATTTATATTTTTAATAACATTTATACATGTATGATGAATTTTTTCATTAAATATTCAAAGTATTTTCATACGATATGCTGCTGAAAATTTATCTGTATAGACAACACAACAATACTGATCAATATTAATCAGTCAACGTAAGAATATTGATCTATATTAATCAGTCAACATGAGAATTAAGCAAATGTGAAATTAAAACCTAAAAATTATAAATACCTGAAAAATATACCAAAACCAAGTTTATTAATTATAACAGTTCATCCAAAAATTTTCATGTCCCCTCTCAACACAAGGAAAAATTCAATGTCAAATCAAGTAAAAGAACAAAATTAGATTTTTTTTTACTCAATTCAATTTTAAATTCAGTAAGACCAAAATCAAAAGTGTTACTGTTTCAATTTAAAGCCAAAACCATTGTCAAAATGGTTGAATATGCTATAATTCAAAATATAACTGCAAATATGCACGCATTTATGAAAATGCATGCCAACTGGAGATTTAAAAATTAAATTATTATTGAATAAATAATAATAATTAAAGATTTTATATTATTGTTCTTTCTTTTTACTGCAACCGAGTGATGTTTTATAAATGGTGAGTTTCCTCCGCAATTTCATTTAGCTGTTTAGTTATAGTCAGTTTTAACAAAGCACACAGATGAATTTAAATGTTTTAAAATTCTTAAAAATTAATTTATTATAGCATATAACTAACCTTTTCTTTCTTCCAGCTTCACTCAGAAAATGCTTCTGCTGCAGATGTTGCAAGCTCTCCAAATACAGAATCCAGTACCACCAGCAAAACTTCAGGCAGTGTCAAAGATCTTGCTTCAAGATTTGAAAAGGTTTTAATAAAGCCCAAGGAAAGGATTCAAAATACCACGTTTCTAGAAGGGAATAGTATGGAACCATCCGCTATTCAAACTAATTCCCAAAAACAAAGTTTTCCTCTACAATATGCAGAAATAGAACAGAATACCAAAGTTGCAGAAATTGAAAGAAACCCAGTTTCTGCAAGTTACTGTGATATAAAAGATGGTACTGGTAGTCCTCTTTCATTAAAATCTGCAATTAAATTTAAATTTGATCATGACCAAGAAAATGAAAGTAAGAACTCGGAATTTCAAAAAACTGCACTTAATTCGGACAGTGTTGCGTTGCCTAGTAATGAGGCAAAAACTATTAAATCTGTTTTGAAACAAAGCAAGTGTCAAAATTCAGATTTTGAATCTTCCAACTGTGCAACTATCTTACCATGCAGACCTATGCAACCACCAGATTATGCAACTGCCATGCAAAGGCTAGAACTTATTCGAACTTCACCAAATGAAGCGAACCGGCAGCAAACAGAACACTGTAGCCAAATACCGAATAAATTGTCAGAATCTCCAAAGAAGAAGCAAGGACCCAAAAAAACAGTTACCTTCTCTGATGAGGTTGTTTTAGTAGCATGTGCAGAGTATGATGAAATTGACTTTTCATCTAATCCACTGTTTGAGAGAGTTTATCAGCAACACATGGAAGCAGGAAAGGGAGAAATTCCAATACTAAGTACGACTTATGGGAATGCTGCCACAAAAAATAAGAGGGACGATTCTGGGATAACTTCCAACATCGGGAACATTAATCTGTCATCTCCATGCAATTTGTGCCACACTAAAAATGTTATCCCACCAAACACATACTGCACGGACTGTGAATTTTACTTATCACGTTTTAAGCCATAAAATATGTAGTTTCTAAAGACTTTCTCAAAGAAACTGAGATGCCTAAAAATGTGTACTGTGATAAGAATTCAACGCACAAGTTATTTTTGGAGATAGAGATTATGTCACAAATTAAGTGAATTGTGTTATATATGTTTTCGTGAATGTCCACGGAGTTTTTCTAGAATGTTGATAGTGTCCAGAAGAATCCGCAGCTCATGTATAGTGATAACAAAAATTAATTTATGCCCTTTATTTCATCTCTCGATGACTTGTTTTAATTTGATCTCAGTGTTCAAAACTGTACTTCCATTAGTACATAACTCCATACTAACATTCCATTATTGTACAGTTAAGTTCATCTATTTTGCACTGCAAACAAACATTGTTATTTAGAATATTTTCCTATTTCCTGTGCCAAAGAAAGACCGAGATGTACAGTATTTTTAACTGTAATGTTTGTCCAACTTGAGCATGTGTTTTTAATTAGTGCCTTAAATGCTGTTAAATGCTTCTACGCATACACATAATAAAGTTTGAAACATATACATCTTGACATTATTTTGTCAAAATTCATACATGGAAAAACACAATGTGAAAAATATAATCTTTATTGATTTGTAAAAAACAAGTAATAAATATATGTCTACTTTATATACAACATTATGAAATCAAGCATATTTGTACAATTGGCAACTTAAGAAATGAAAACTAATAGAAATTTCAGTCCTTTTTAATTTATTGTTAACAGATTCAGGCATGAGTAATTCTGGAATTAGAGAATTAGATTTTAACTAATTTCTTTTGTTTTTCTCCTTTAACTTGGCGACTAGACTTTCATTCTTCCAACATTCCTAAAAGGGAAGGAAAGAAAAGTATGCATAGGAATCTACTTTTACAGAATCGATTCTATTTAAAGTTTAAATTTTCTGAACAATTAGATATCTGTTACAACAGAACAAATACGAGGGTAAGTTGAAAAATAAGTTTCCCCTGTCGACTGTGGTCAGAGTTGTGTATGAAAGTCAAAAAATAGAATGAGACATTTGTCATATTGCTTGATAAGCTTCAAAAAGTCCTCCAAGAAAAATTCAGGGCTTTGCATATGGAAGAAGTGTTGAACGGCTATGGGCGAAAGGCGACACGGCAGGAAAACGCACAAGTCACCGATACACCATTAGGTAGAGGTCGCTGCAAATCGAGCAGATGGCGCTGTTGCAGTGCCTGTGCAAAGCGGAGACCAGCCTCTCATTTGAGCCCCGGTAGGTATGGAGAGAAGGTGCGTTTTGAATTCGTGGTCAAAGGAGGAAGTGAGAGCGGTTATCCGCTATGAATGGCCACGTGGAGTATCAGGAACAGAAATTCATAACCGCCTCGTGGAAGTTTATGGGCCAGGTGGGATGTCGAAGCAAATGGTGTCGCACATTCGGTGATGGACGTCAGCAAGTGGAGGACATACCGAGAACTGGACGGACGCACACGGCCACAACAGAATCAAATGTCAGGAAGGTGGATGACATGATTAGAGCGAACCGGCGTATCACCATCGATGAAGTAGCGGAAGAACTTGGAATCTCACATGAGTGAGCTCAAAACATCATCCACGACATTCTTCGATACAGAAAAGTGTCAGCACGATGGGTGCCCCGACAGTTGACCTCGACACACAAGGAACAACGCATGGGGGTCAATACTGGAAGCAATACTTAAGTGAAACAAGCCGTTCAACGCTTCTTCCACATGCAAAGCCCTGATTTTTTCCTGGAGGGCTTTTTGAAGCTTATCAAGCGATATGACAAATGTCTCAATGTACTTAGTACCTATGTGGAAAAATAAAGGTATGTCATATCTTTAATGTCTCATTCTATTTTTTGACTTTCATACACAACTCTGACCACAGTCGACAGGGGAAACTTATTTTTCAACTTACCCTCGTAATTTCAGTAGTTTCCTTGTTTGGGATACACAACCCCATAATGACAGAAATAAGGGATATATTTTATCAAAGTGATGATAGCAGTTTTAATTAAAGTATAGTTTGCTGAAACAAATGCATGACATACTGATACATCAAATGTAACCAAAGGATTAAAATATGCTCCAAGTGTACCCAAAAGGGTTACTGATCTTTGTTTAAAAAATCTCTTTCTGTTGTACGCATTTTTATCTTACAAATTGAAAAATGTCTTTGCATTTACATAATGAAATAAAAAGTTCCCTCAAATTCTCTAATAAGACAACTCTTTTCGAATTAAAATTTTCTTAATAACGAGGTATTTATTATGAAATTCTCTCACTTTATGTACTCTTTTCCAGTGAAGCTTTGAGTTTCCTTATTACTTGTTAGCATACAAAAAGCTCATGTTTTGACTTTTACTTTTTGCATAAAGTGCTAATCCAAAAGTCAAAAGCACTATTTTGAAATATAAATTAGATTCTAGGTTCCTAGATTGATGCACCATAATGTGATATTGATCAAAATGAACGAGGTGCATGGGAAGGAAGGATTTTTAGCTTAGAAAAAGCTAAAAATTAAAACCTAAATATTATTTACACATATTTTGCTTTATTATATGTAATGTTATGTTTATGTTAAGTAACATGTGTACAACTATATACACATATATATTATTTACAAATCCATAAGGCAAGCTATGCCTAAATTCAATTTATAAGGCTTGAAAAATATGAACTTATAGTCCTATTGAATATTTCTAACATTCTGTCATAACTGCATAGCGTGTATTACACCCAGGCAGGGAGCTAGAGAACGAACAGACTGCCATCTTTTGGCAATATCAACAATAGTCAAGATAGAAGTCTGCTTGAAAATACAATCATGATTATCTGAATACTTTGAAATTAAGGATAATTCCTCTTAAAGAGTCTAATAGCAGATTATTCATTATTTAATAATTGGAAATACATAAAAACTATTTCGATTCCTTCATCAAAATCTTGCAAAAAACATTTCTGCATTAAAACATATTCAGTCACAACATTTGGTGGAGTTTGCTACGAACAGTTGTTATCTAAGTTGACTTGCATTCATTTGACTGCTGCCTCATTAATAAAAGATTACCAAAATTTCAATTTATAAAATTAATTAAAATAACTAAGATTACTCTATTAAAATAACAAAAATTAATCTTTAGTTACAAGTTTTTTAACTACAAGTAAAATATTTATTTAGTGACAGTTATAAAAGCTATAATTAATAGAACTTGGTAGCTTGCTTCATTACTGGATGAGGTACATGGTAGATAGCTTCATTACTATTGTTAATAATTTCAAAATTTTACTAAATATAGGCAAGGATATCCATATTTCACTGATGACATCTGAGAAGCTACATGGATTTCAAGTATTGCTGGACGTTGGGCCAGCCCATAAAATAATTTTAGCAATTCTTTCATTGTAAAGCTATGCCATTTTCCAAATACACAATCTTCTTAAACTAACAAATTGTTATTTTAAACCATTTCTCCTAATTATTATAAATATCAGCATATTCCAATATTAAAGGTTTAACACTACAGAAGCACATAAGACAACTACTATCGAGCATAATCTTTTAAATTTAATTTTTTTTATTACAAATCTAAGTGTATTAACATAGAAGGAAATCTTACCTCTTTGAAATCTTTAACAGTTTTGAAATATAACCTTTGCTTCTCTATAAGGTCTAATAACTGATCATTAAGCATATCTCTATGTCGTTTCTCTTCGAGTTTCTTTTTTTCAATCTATAATAAATTATAACAAATTTTTTATAATTCTTTTACATTCAATACATCAAGTTTTGCCATACTGAATTCTTTTATAAGCCATAATATTAATTACGTGTTTATTTAATTGATCATTTCGAAGCAGATCAGAGCTACTGGCCTAAGGGAAAGGAGTGCCTACACAACAAAGAAGACTTATAAAATACATGCACATTTTTGTGTTGCATACAAGGAAAACTAAAAAACACCTATGCAGACAACCCATTTATTGGAATTCAAACCTGGAAACAACAACTAGTGGTGTTATCCACAGCAATGGCAGGCTGGCCAGAATGTTAGGAAAATAAAGAAAAAATTAAAATCTGAAAGGTTTCAGATTTTAAATTACGTCCAAAGGGGCATTTTTTAAACATTTTGTATGTTACTTTTATTTATTGAATATCATGTTCTTCGCATTTAAACCATAAAATTCAGTTAAAAAACAATATCGCAAAATAATTTTAAACTGAGCATATCTTTAGAATTTCCTACACACAGTCTCACGCGCTGCAGATAAAAATGATTTTTTCTGTACAACGTTGCCCTGGCCCGCTTTGAAATCCTCGAGTTTGTTAATCAAAAATTCGTTAAAGTTTTACGAAATATGAAGTCGTTAATAAAACAAATTCCAAATTTCAAAATTGGGCTTCCAGATGCCTATATTCATGGCAGGATTACGGCATTCAAAATTCGATGGCTTTAGGTACCGTCGTTTCATCACAATGCGAGAAACACATTTACGCACATTCTTCATTATTTAATTTCTTTAAATATAATACAGGGCTGCAATATTTTGTGGCAACAGTTTGAAAAGTGATACAGACATTTAATATTTCCGACGCAAAATGAAAACAATGGTATTTCAGGGACAAAGTTCCTTTGGACTAATAATAAAGGATATTTATTCTACTACTTTTAAGGGGATTCCCATAACAATTTAAGCACAATAATGTAATTTTTTCAATATTTTTAGAAGTTCCTAAAGAATATTCTGATTTCGGTTTTTAGTTAAATATATAATACTAGGTAACAAGATTCTTCAAAAAGATTTTTATAAAAAAATGTTTTATTGTTGCTGCAATATTTTATATCTAATAAAGTAGGTAATTTATTAAAAATATATTAAAGTTGGCCATAGTCTTCCAAATTCAAAAAATAAACCTCTAAATAACTAAGAAACTAAATTACCCAGAGTTAAGTTAGCCCCCAGAATAAAGAGAGTTAAAAATATACAATATAAATTTAATCAAATGCATATAAATAACAAATCAAATACAATTTTAAATACACACCCTATTCATTGACAAAAAGATATATCCCTAGGCAAGGATAATGTCTAACACAAATTGACTATATTCTGTTACAACTATTTTCAAAGATGAGGCTCAAATAATGCATTTTCATGTTAACACATTATCGACGTTTGCTCGCTAGCGCTTACCGACCGGTCGTCGATTAATCGACTTTTAATCTTTCTGTTAGATTGGCAAGCATTTCGCATTCTTTATTCAGATAATCAGTGCTTTTTTCTAAAGATCAAAAGTCGATTAATCGACGACCGGTCGGTAAGCGCTAGGGAGCAAACGTCGATTAATCGATGGCCGGTCGATAATGTGTTAAGTAAAATATACACTTTTGGACTATCATTATCCTCTATCAATCAACCAAACTGCTAATCTTAAGCAAAGAAACTCTGGCAAGGAAGAACCTAAGCTCTCAGCTAAGAAACCAGAACATGTATTTGATAGCTTTAACAACGAAGTTAAATCCCTCTTAAATATAGAGCTCCCACAGAAACTGAAACCTCGAATCAATTCCAAATTTTAAAGATTCTGAGGACATGATTAGAATCCTCACATTGAAAATGAGGTCTCAAAGACTGAATATTAAGACAGTTATGAAAGGATTACCTTCAAATACTCCGCATGCAAAAAATCATGCAGGCTGTCAATGGAATAAAATTTCCACGTATATAAAGTTGTTCAAGTTACTTAAAAAAAAAAAAAAAAAAAAAAAAAAAATCAAACTCTTCCAAACCTTGGAATTCAATTATTTCAAATAAGTCTAAACAAAAATCTACGATACTAAGGATGAGTTGTATTTTATTATCGTTACGGAAAGCTATATGTTTAGATACAGAATTGCTGAATGTAATAACCACAATAAAAGCTCGACTATCTGGAAAGCTTGAAAAATGTTAAATTCTGGATAACCGAGCGCATAAAAAATGCAACTGAAAACCTGTATGTCAGGAGGCATCTGTCATCAGCTGAGGCACATAGCCACAGCTTGCCAAAATTTTTGAGATGATTATAATTTGAGCAGAGACCAAGAAGAAAGAAGTTTATCCCTAGTTTAGGAAGGACAAGTCAGTTGAAAAGCATAATCACCTAACAAAAGTCCAGTTGGCTCTGAATCTGAAATGTGTGCTATATTAAGAGGCAAGAATGATCCACAGAAAAGCACCTACTTCTGCAATTACACTATGGAGGAATGTAGGCAGAGCCGTAGCTAGGGTTTTCAGCACCTAGGGTCAAATGGAGATTTTGTGCCCCTTTCTGTGGGTCAAGAATGGAAAATCTTTCATTCTAAATTTTGTAACATCAATTTGGCACCCTTTGGATGCTGCGCCTGGGAACAGATGTCCCCCTTTGCACCACCCTAGCTACACCACTGAATGTAGGTTAATTTAGTGGTGGGAAAACCTGAACATAGCTGTTCTCTTGAGCATGCACCCAGTTTTTAAAAGGGTATGGACCTACATTCCATCCAGCACCATAAAAGAAGTGAGGATTTTCTAATACCAATGCCAAAAACAAACTAATACAAGCAATTCGTTCTATATATATATATACATTTTTTTCCTAAAATCTAACCTTTTTGGTTTTAACACCATGCAATAGCCAAACAACATAGATAAACCTTTCCCCACTAAAAACTCCTTGTGTGTGGCAGAACATGGTTGCAAAAACAATAAAACACTTGTCCAGTCTTTCATTGCATATGCTTAAAACTATCTTGAAAAGCTGATTTTCAAATAATCATTCATGATAGTAATATACTTAAATGCAATAATCCTTTACAGATTAAAAATTTCAAAAGAGCAGAAATTTTATCCACACTGTGCATAATAAATTTCAACTTGACAAATTTATTATCTGTATTTTTTATTTAAAATAATACTAAATGTACTTAAGATACCTGTCTCTTTCAAATGAAAATCCTACT
Organism: Stegodyphus mimosarum; assembly: GCA_000611955.2. Lineage (NCBI taxonomy): Eukaryota > Metazoa > Arthropoda > Arachnida > Araneae > Eresidae > Stegodyphus > Stegodyphus mimosarum. Next base: position 59,970 of record KK115833.1, on the reverse strand, counting down.
GGCTAAGGCTTAAAGCCATTTGTTTGTCTTTAATTGGATATTAGAAGTTAAATTGATTAAACAACCCTTAATTATTACTAGAGGAGTTAAGCTAATGAAAATCAATGCAATATCCATAAATTTGCAGGACTAGTTTTGAAGGTTTAAATATAAAACTTTTTTCTTCAGCTGCAGAAGTGCAAATGGCGAAAAAGAAGCCTGCGCTCAGGCAATAACAACCAGTGGCAGGAAACCAAGCTATTGGTGAAAAATAGAAACAACTAACTTTTAAGGAAATAATTTTCATAAAAGCTGAGGGTAAAGAAGGATCATTAACTAAACGATTTTTATGAAAGTGAAATGCCTCTAGAAAATCTAATTTACCAACGAAAACTTTTTTTTTTGAATAATTTTGTCTGGAGAAAAATAAAAATGTGATTTTCTAACCAACAATTTGGACAACAACGGATTTGTGCCTTTTCTTTCCAAAGATAGGCCTCATGTTCCTTAATGCAAAATTTTAAGGAGTTCTTAGTTTGACCAATGTAAATTAAATCACACTGGCAAGAAATCCTCTATACATCCCAGGAATTCATATCCAGAATGGAGTCTTTAAGTACAGAACTGTGAATTTTGTTGATAGAAGAAAAAATCCAAAAGTTAATTTCTGAAAAATATGTGCAATTTTATGGCTAATCAATGGAAAGAAAGCAATGGTAACAGAATTCTGATAATCTCCTAAAATGAAAGAATGCTTTTTGATGTACTGAAATGAAAATTTTTTAAACCCCTCATCAATAATGTTAGGTTTTGAAAAGTCTCTGCCAAAAGCAACTGCTTTTAAGTAGTTCAGTTTTTGATCAAGAGCTAATCTGGAGGGGCAAATTTGGAGTGCTCAGGAAAAAAAGGCGGAAAAAAAATTAAACTAACTTCTGTTAAGTCAAATAACACAATCATGTATTCACAGATGAAGGTTTACAGTAAACAGAAGTACTGAAGTTGGATGTGTTGTTTGTGACCAAGATGTTGAGGATCAGAAGGGGACTGAATAGCAGGATCGATGGACTTCATTATTGTTGTTGTCTTGTCCAGGACAAGTGCTTAAGAGAGAGAGGAAGAAAAAAGAATACACAGGAAGGAGTAGGGACAGGAAGTCAAATATGCCCTGGCCGTGTCCTCGACTCTAACCATGAAAAGAATGTCATTTATGACTTTATTATTGAAAGAACTTTATTTAAATCATCTTTATTACCTTCAAACAGAATAAATGTATAGTGCTGTCCCATAGGAAAGTTTAAAATTTCAAATAATTTGAATTCATAATAATGCACATATATATCAGCAAGGATAAGACGAAAGGGCTTCCCAATGGACAATTTATCAGTATGATTTTAGTATTTATTTTGAGAAACAAAATGTGTTTGTTTCAGACCAAACTGAGTAAGGGAAATTAACTCATCAATTTTGATACATGAGAAATGAAATTTTCAAAGTCTGATTTCTAGATATTCAAGTGCATCTTTCACTGGAACATATAGTGAATAATGATTTTACATCAAAATAAGCCATAATGACATTTTTTTGAAGAAATACTTCTTAATTTATTTATAAACTTTATTGAATTTTGTATGGTGCAAGTGTTGTTAAAGTCAAACAATCTAGAAACTAAATATCTAAAAAACATTTTTTATATTCTGCCATATATCTGGCTGTCGATGCTAAAAAATACACCAATCCTACACAAAACAGCAACAAAAGGAGGGGAACTTGACTGAATCTTCACTCAGATTCCAGCTCATGAAGCAAATGGACCATGTGTTAAAATTTAGAAATGTTTAAATGTGTAAACCTAGACTATTTGATTTTGTTTCACATTTAAACATTGGGCTTCTTTCTTACATAATTTCAAGCTTAGCAATATTTTTCTAAATTTATATTTGAACTTTTGGAAAGCTTTAGATTGTTGCTAAGAAAATATTTTTTTAGCTGTGTAAAAGCTCAGCGCAAATATTCTGAATTATTTTTTGAGCATGGACACTGCTTCCTCCTCATTTAAAATTAGATGCAATGCTTTTAATGTAAAGAAGCTTACCCACTTAGTAACGGTATAACCATTTAGCACAGTTCCATGAGTTTAGTTCTAGCTCTCCATACCGAGTAAACAAAATTACTGCTAATTAGTAAAAAAAGATGTGTCATCCCCCGCACATTACATATTATTATACTATGCCAGTTAAAACACACTATAAATATTCATATATGCCTTTGTGTACATATTTACAAATTTTACTTTAAAAGGAAGCAATAATTGAAAAATCTTCCAAAACTAGTAATTACTAAAGCACAGAATAAAATTACCTTAGCTTTATTTTGTAAAATTCTTTCGACAATTTGTTCCAGCTGAGCAAGAAATTCTCCTTTTGATGAAGATGAAGACATGGCCCTATGAGAAAATAAATGCATTGTACAAACATAATATGCTATTACATATGCAGTAATATTTGTAGTGAATGATATAATAATGACAATACTGATGTTTTCTTCAAGATCATAGAATATTCAGCACTTTTTTTAAACTCATTTTAATCATTCTAATTCTATGAATTAGCGGAAAAAGAAAGGCACAATTATTCAATATTCCTATAAAAAAGTATTTCAGTCAATAACAAAACTACTTATTTTTACATAAAAAAAGTGTATAATTAATGTTATAAAACAGAATTTATTATGATCTACTTAGTCTCATTTTACTGTGATCTACTTAAGTATTTGTTACACTATCTTTGATTCATAAAATAAAAATTATATTTTACAATTTGCACTCTTCCACTAAAACTGTTTTTGAATGTGAATGACTAATTATACATTTTTGCTCAAAGAAGATTTGTTACAATTGCAAAAAGTGCAGGAGCAATCCAAGTACTTTATAAATGTATTATCTATTAACATGCTGATCTGCTTTTTAGTTATTAAAATATGCTCCTTTCAGTTTTAAAAAACTTTGTGAAATGCACTATAAGAAAATCCTAAAACAGATTTTTCTGTATACACACACACATATATGTAGAATTACTGATATACCTCATAAAGAAAAAACTGAATAATGAATCTCAAAATAACTTTTCTTTATTTAACTATTTTTAACATAAATAATGCTGAAATATTTGGGTAATGAAAATATTTCCAAGATTACAGTTGAACAAAGGATTAATTGCAAGTCAGATAGGAATATCTGAAAAACTGATCAACTAATACTGATAATTTTAATGTCAAATGTGTACTCTTCTTGTGTAACTTCTTACCTACACTGCTAGGTTTGTAATAGATAACAATTATAATAAATACTGTTGATATTTAACTTTTACACATATTTAAAATCATAAAGAATCAAACAATCAGCATTGAGAAATTATATCATACAGCCAACGTATGTACTACAAATAAATGAAGTTTCATACAATTGCTAGCTGTTACTCTTCCTAACTTTTTATTAAAATAAATAGCAACGAATTACGAAACTCCTAGCATATTAACAACTAATAACTTACTAATAATCTTGGCAACAAAAAAATACAAAAGTATTATTAAGAACCATACATTGCGTTTAAATAAATTACTGTGTTATCTAAATAAGCATTGTACCATTACTTGCTAACCATTACGTAAGGATGATGCCACTAACTCGGTAACAGATTCCTATTTTGCTAGCAACCCCAAATAGAACACTGTATTTTTTAATATTCACATTAAATAAATAATTACTTTATGAGGTATTATCTCCCTCCTTCCAGCATGCCTTCATGGCGTAGCGGTTAGCACACTCAGCACGTAATCGAGAGGTCCAGGTTCGAATCCCAGCAAAGACATTGCTCATTTCTTCAGTTTTCTGCTTCACATAAAACAATGGTGCCCGAGCTAAATGGTGGTGGATGACGATTCTTCACCGCCAGAATTTGGCAACTGGGTCTCCTAATCCCCAGTCGCTCTTTAAAAGGGAAAGTATATAAGGTATTTTCTCCCTCCTTCCAGCATGCTTTTGTGGTGTAACAGATAGCATACTCGGCACGTAATCGAGAGGTCCAGGTTAGAGCCCCGGCGAGGGCATTGCTCATTTTTCATGTTTCCTACTTCAAAATAACCTAATGACTCTGCAACTTTCGAAATAAGCTACTCATTCTTAATATTTAAACACGTTTATTTTGATATTTTGTCAACCATATTTAAATATGGAATATTTTTAAAACTGCAAAGAAAACTCATCTTTTATTGACATGCTTGCAATAATCTTGCTTACACTTTTTTATGTTAGAAATAACATATATAGTACTTACTTCCTACTTCTGGCCTAAGTTTTAAATAAGTATAAAAAAAAAAAAAGAAAGAAAGAAAGAAAAGAAAAAAAAGAAGAAAAAGAAAAGAAAAAATAATAAGTTTTAAATGATTTAAAGTTAAAAAAAAAAAAAAAGATCCATTCATTTATTTTTATCACATGACAGTGCTGGAAAAGTTCTTAAGTTGGAAGTAGCTACCTGCATTATCTTCAAGTGGCAAACGCCTCTCCCATATCTGATCAGAATTAATTTTAATTTCATTATTTGAGTAAATAATAAAGTAAATTAACACAATTTTATCATGGCATACACATGAAACCTTACTTTTGCACATGAATGCACTGGAGTATATGATATTAAAAATACTGAAATAACGGATAATATTAATGGTAAAATTTGAAAAACTGGTTTGCTGACCTCAAAAATACATAATTAGCCATAAATTTGATAAATTGACTAGGTTACTTACTCAGTGAAATTTTCTTGTATTGAATTAAGTAAGTCCACCTACAAAAGAAAAATCAATTTTAGAAATAAAATTACATTATGCAAAAAATTCCTGCTTAAAGATTATTTTTCTCCTCTCTCAGTACTTAATAGTTTAGAAACTACTTTCATTTTATTTTTTTTTAACTTAAAAGCATTCTTCAAGTATTCCTATATGTTTTATATTTCTACATTTTCAAAAATATTCAATGCATTTGTAAAATAATAGGATTTAAAGAATTATTATCATTGTATCGTGAAATATCGTGAAAATATTTTTTCACATTTATGAAAAAGTAAATGGTAATAATATTTTTTCAATTATAAGAAAATGTTCAAGCACAGGATAAAAAATATGAAGAAGCTAAGCTACGAAAGACAACACTATCAATTCATTACGAGTGCACAGAAATAGTTTCAGAGAAATTGCTAAGAATTATCAAATTTAACTATTAGAAAATTTTGCCATCACTTTTACTATTGTGCATTCATGAACAAATACATCTCTTGTTAGAACGTTCCTTTAAAATACTTCTTTGCATTGTGATTCATCAAAATACCACATGTTTAATATTAATACTTGATTTTCTCTTTCACTTAACAAAACCTTAGCAAAGCCCTATAATTAAAATAGTCATACCCTTTTCATAATATAAGTTTCATGCTTCTCTTAGTACAGTAATTAAGCTTTTCTGAACTTCTTCTATTAGTCAATAACAATAAAATAGTCTCACAGTAAAAATCGACTTCAAGATTCTACTTCCTTCATATTTCACTCCCATACACGTCAATCACAAAGGCTTAAACTCAAGTTTTAAAATTCTGTCATTGTTTCAGTAATTATGTTTCAAAGCACTGCCATTAGCATCCTCTTCTCCATGATTTTGAAGTTAATACAGAAAGAATTATCCATCACCAGCAACTTTTTCATCTGTAATCTTCATTTCCACATACAATATAAAAATAAGCACATAGCCTTAGTTTAACTTTATGCCTAATTTCTTATAAATTTCAAAATAATGTGAATTAGTGAATACCACATAAAGTTTTCAAACGTTATGGACTTGTTTACTATGCGGAATTGACGATGATGGAGATCATGGAGCTATCGATAATGGAGATCAACAACAATTAAGGCACATACAAGACCTTTTTGAAAGCGTTAGGATTTTAAGTCACCTAGACAGAAATCCCAGTGAAATTCAGTATAGATACATTCTTTAGTCATAGAAAAATTTAAACAGAAGACATGTATGTTTTTAATATTTTTATTGGTATATTTTTAGTATATTTCCTACAACTGGCTCTACATGAAATAGAAAACACAAAAAATTTCTTTGCACCAAGTAACTGACCTAATAATAAAAGAGATTTAAATGATTAAGCACATAAAACTGAAAATCAAAATTTGATCTCTGTAAACTGAAGTCATTGTCATGAGACAGGAAGGTACAACAAATATTTCATAGAATTTCCAAAACCCTGTAATACCAATGACATTCTTCCTTTATTAAATTTTTATGCCCAAACCACCTGTTAGACTCTTGCTACTGTAAGAAAAGACTCCAACCACTTGATATCTAACAAAAGTCTTAGTTCTTTTAATATGATACCAAAAAAAAAAATAGTAGTGTAATGGCCTAATGTGTTCTTAGTTGAGGTACCTACAGATGGAATACTTAACTATGGAGGTCAACCTATTATTTCACCAAATATTTAATGCAGCATATTGATAAGCATCAATAGATTGCTAATTTAATTATGACTAAGGATTCAAAACTGTCTATAAAAAGATGACTTGCTCAAAGAGACTAATTCATAACTACAAACCATAGATGGAAAAGCCAGAAAAATAACCATACAATTAGCTTATACCTTAGGAAAAAAGTTCCACTTTTTTAAATGTTGACTTTTGACCATTGATATACTTCATAAAGAAAAAATTGGATGATAGATCTCAAAATAACTTTTCTTTATTTAACTTTATGATTTAAGCTTTATGATCTGACTTTATGTGGTTGATTTACCACATAAAAATGGTTATAAATTTCAGTTTTTGTAAAATTTAAGTATTCAATAAACGTAATAATCAATTAATTAATCTTTAAGTATAGATACTTCTCAAAATTCCATTCAAGCTTCTGACAGCTGAAGAATACTAGAATTTAAATTTTAAGAACCTTTATGAAAAGGATTAATTTTTAATACATTTTTGGTCACTCAATAGGAAAATTAAATCTGAGGACATTTTACAGGAAGAAAATGATTCACATAAACAACTATCTAACTGTTACCCCAATTACTTCAAATGGTCCAAAATGTGGATTCTTACAATTTGATTATAACACGATGCGGACACCACATAACTTCCATGACTAATATTAAATAACACATATTTTTATTGTGCTTCATTTAAACTTTACTTCCTCAAATTATTCTAAGTTAATAACCAATCCCTCAAGGCAATTTGAAAATGATATCAAAAACTGCAAATTTGGAAATTAAATATTCCGGTCCATTTTGATCATACCAGAGTTAACTTCTTATTTAATTTTTTTCATAATGAATATAAAACTTTAAAAGTACAGAATATACTATAAGTATAGAAATCAAGAAACTGCTTTAAAGCTTAGATTTTTTTATTTGCTGAAAATTTATTATTTTTTTTCTATTTTGCATTGCCAAAATATGAATAATTTTGTCATTTTAAGTTCTGTAACTATGACTGCAACCAACAATTGAAAAATAAAGGCCGGGTAAGGGGGTTGTGCCTGTATGTACAGACATCATGCCTAAAAATCATGCAAATGGATTCAGGAGTGGTCAAAAGCATGTTTTTGTTGAAATATGATACTCGAAATTCTTCACGATTATAATACTTCCTTTGCTTCGTACAAGGAAGTAAATATCTACAACAAGAAGTTAGAAATGGAATAGGATTAAAATTAAAAAAAAAAAAAAAGAAAAGAAAGAATATTTATTAATCGTATAAATATGAAGCCATATACAGATTGTTAGCATTAAAATACTTTCAACTGAAAATCAAGTTTAGAGCAAAAGGAAGAAACTGGTAGTAACAAGCCCCTCCCTTCTGGAAAAAAAAAATTCTGAAGAAATATTTTTCTTATGGCTTGTTTTTATGAAAAGCTGCTTTTTCGTCTTTAAAAATCAAAGTCTTTCTTTATTTCCTCAATTCAAATTCAATTGTTTTGGATTTCATTTTTTTGTGCATGTTGTTTCATTAAGTACTTAAAAGTGGTTCTTATTGAAAAGAATTTCTCATAAGTTAACATATTATTTAGCAATAATTAAACAAATAAAATAAACAAAGTGATCACATTACTCCAAAGATGTCTGAAAATAACTCAATATCAAGCCTTAATTTACCATAACAAAAAACAATGAATCTAATGAACCACTGGCGATTAGAGGATTTAATAAGGAATTCTGTTCTGGTCAATTTTATTTAATTTTTACACTGAAATTTAGTAATTACTGTTGTATTTTTACTGTATTGATTTTTATTTGCTAAGTTGCTTTATTATTAGTTTCATTCATAATTTATATAAATTTAACTTGAAGAAAAGAAATTCAAATTCTGAGGCTACAAATAGCATTTAACTGTTGTACTGAATAAATAAAGTAAACCTGAAGTCACTAAAAACAATCTTAAAAAATTTTATATAAATAAATATTTTGCTTCACCTCTTTCATAATATACATCCTTGTGTCTTCCAAAGTATTGTACAAAGTATAAAACTGCTTTGTCTCCTTATGCTTTGCAGCAACTAGAATTCATTAAAAGAAATATTATAAAAACTTAGAAAATAACAATAATAATACTTATTATGAGAAACAATTTCACATACCTTGGTTGTATAATTCCACAAATCGTTTCTGATATTGACTCAGTTCTGCTCTTGATGGAACTTCATCAAATTTTCTTTGAAGAACTGCTATTTCTCGATTTTTTCTGGCCTTTGGAAACATAAGACTTAAATTTTGCACAAATGTCATGGTAAAGCTATAAAAAATCTAATCTTATACATAATATAAAAAATATAAATGATAATAAAAATGCATTGAAACTGTTTTCATAAAATAAAACCCTCGTGTAAATTAATAAAACTCAATTTAGGTTATCTAATATTAGAAATAAAATTAAGCCAAATGCAAGAAAGAATGGTTATTAGATATATATACGGATAGATGAACTGCTAGAATCTAAAAACAAATAGAATTAAATATGACATAACAAACACAAAGCAAAGAAAACACTTAATGAAATATACACTTGTCACAGCAGACTTATTTCAGTAACACAAATGCCTCTGTAAACAACAAAATCACATAGTAGTAATTAACAACTGTACAAAATTAAAAATTTTCATTCGTTTTTATAAATTTCAGTACTGAATTGCAAACAATGATTATTTTATTACTTCCGAGGAACAGTCCATCCCATACTAATCACAGTTATAATTACTACAAAATTTACTTCTATATTATTATTTTTGTGCTTAAAATTATCAAATAGTAATTATTTCAAACAAGATGAACAATATTCAGTTTGAGAGAATTTGTGCACAAGACTACATTTTTGTAATAAATTCGTGAAACTGAATTATGAAAAATATTTTAAAATATCAGTTGGGTATTGCTTTAATGCAAGGGTTACATGAACATTGCTGTTCAATTATCCCTAAGCACAATATATGAAAAAGGTTACTAAACACCATTCCTAGAAAAATGCTGGGTCTAGTGTAATTCTGCAATAAATTAATGGAACTGAATAATACGAAAGATGAAAATATACAACATGAAATATATATTATTTTAATGCAACAAATATTAGCAGCATAATTTTCAGTATTGTAAATAAAATATATGAATAGAAGTTACTGGACTTCTAACAAGATTTAAAATTGTTTGGTCTCACAATAAAGACTTAAACACTGTACTCTTAAAATGTATAAACATAAGCTTCAGGCTTTTTGTTTATTTATTATTCCCCATTATAAGTCTGACTGAAGAAAATCTAAACATGAAAAGTGACTTTGAAAAAGGTTAACCTTGTGAGATATTACAGTGTCAGTTGTTTATGTAAGTATTTACATATATACAAGTTTATGATTTTAAATACAGTACATCTTGTCCCCCAAAAGAAGTATGAGCAGGCCAAAAATGATATAGAAAACATTAAAGTCTAAGGAAATCTTAACGTCAATATGTTACTACACAACTGCATACATAAGTCTACTGGAACCTTTACAGCCAAATACAAGGCATGCCCATAAAATAAACAGACAATTTCTGATATATATTTTATTAAAAAAAAAAAACACTTTCAAATAAATTTATATTTTTCAAAATATCACCAGAGGAACCAATACGATTTCTCTCACATTTTTTCAGGCCGTCAAAACATTGCTTATAAGTGTTGGAATTAAGTTTTCTCAAAATATATGGTACATTTCATTTAATGTAATTTTGAAATCAATGCTCAATTTAAACTTGAGAAAAATGAAAAAATCAGTTGGAAGTAAGAAAATATGATAGTTGATTTATCACTGTAATTCAGTGCTTAGCAAGATACTGTTGTACAGACTGCTGTACGCAGCCTAGCATTATTGCATAAAAGAAACCATCGCCCAAAATAAAAAGCTCATTTCTAGTTCGTCTTATCCAGTTTCTTAATCGAAAAAACACCTCCTTGTAAAAATACTGATTGATTTTCAGGAACAAATTCATGGTCCTTGAAAATCAATCAATTGCTCTTTGTAATAAGAAAAATTCAATCAGCACCTCTTTATTTTGACATCAGTACCTTTGGGGGGGGAGGAATGGTAGAATACCGTCATTTTCCACTGTCCTCTTTTTTTTTTTTTTCTTTTTTTCCTGATTGCATTGCAGACACCAGATTTCATTTTCCACAATAATGATACACTTTAAGAAATTGTTTCCTGTCTTGCTGTAGCCTACAAATCTTCACAGAAAGCTTTTCTGTCAAAATTAACCCACAGCTTTCTTTATTTATCCCAAGCATACCTGCTGAATTGTTACACATCTATCAACTTTTATTAAAGGATGAATTTTGTCCATACTTTCATTCTTTGAATGTCCTATCTTTGGTTCATCTTCAAATTTTTTGTGCCCACATTTAAAGTAGTTGTACCACTCATAAACTTGTGCTCTTAATTATGATGCATACTGCTGAAACCAACTCTAATGTTTTGGTATCAGATTTATCTAATTTGCAGCAAAATTTAATGAACATTGTTCCATTTCACAGCAAATTTTTCTGTATAATATCTTCTCAGTAAATGAAAATGACTCAGGTGTTTTCACAAGCAGACAACTAAATAACCAGTTTAAACTGGCTTTAACAAGAATTCAGACAACACCCACTGTAAACATACACTTATTCTTTCACCTTTTTATTTTATCATTTTGTCTTATTAGTTTATGAGCACACCTTGTACATTATTCACAAAGAACTTATATGCCTTGGGTTCCCATGGTGTAGCATTTATGTACGAACCACATATAAGTATTCTAAATGCTGGCCATTGATTGACATGGTGCAACAATTTGTACAGAACAATATATCTGAAATAGACATTGTAGACTCATTAATCTACAATACCCATATATAATGACAGTTGTGAAATCACTATGGTCATGTAGAGTTTCTGCTCATAAGCTTGGAGACATAAATATTCTTGTGTGGTTCCTTCTTTTTTAATAAAGAATATAAATAATCCAGTATGAGTTAATATATTATTAAATATGAATGCAGACCACTTGCTGCAAGAACATACATTTGTTAACAAGAAGTTTGCTCGAAATACTACACTATTTATGTCTCAGTAATTATTGCTCACTACCTTCGAACATTCACTGCAGCTTTGAAACTTCTATACAAACGCGATAAAACATACTTAGCAACAATAGTATAATAGTATTATTATAAACAACTTAGTATGTATTCAAACTAATTGCTAACTTTTTAACTATAATACTATAATGGTTTGAAAATAATCACATAATGTACTTTGAATAGTTTGTTAAATTCCCAGAATACTTGAATTTTAATAGAGAATAAGATACGAGGGTAAGTTGAAAAATAAGTTTTCCCTGTCGACTGTGGTCAGAGTTGTGTATGAAAGTCAAAAAATAGAATGAGACATTAAAGATATGACATACCTTTATTTTATTATTCTCATACGAGTACGTTGAGACATTTGTCATATCGCTTGATAAGCTTCAAAAAGTCCTCCAAGAAAAATTCAGGGCTTTGCATATAGAAGAAGCGTTGAACGGCTAATAATCCCATAATGTAAAGGGCGAAAGGCGACACAGCAGGAAAATGCGCAAGTCACTGATACACCATTGGGTAGAGGTCGCTGCAAATCAAGCAGATGGCGCTGTTGCAGTGCCTGCGCAAAGCGGAGACCAGCCTCTCATTTCAGCCCCGGTAGGTATGGAGAGAAGGTGCGTTTCGAATTCGTGGTCAAAGGAGGAAGTGAGAGCGGTTATCCGCTATGAATAGGCACGTGGAGTATCAGGAACAGAAATTCATAACCACCTCGTGGAAGTTTATGGGCCAGGTGTGATATCGAAGCAAATGGTGCGGAGATGGTGCCGCACATTCAGTGATGGACGTCAGCAAGTGGAGAACATACCGAGAGCTGGACAGACGCGCACGGCCATTACAGATGCAAATGTCAGGAAGGTGGATGACATGATTAGAGCGAACCGGCATATCACCATCGATGAAGTAGCGGAAGAACTTGGAATCTCACATGAGCGAGCTCAAAATATCATCCACGACATTCTTCGATACAGAAAAGTGTCAGCACGATGGGTGCCCCGACAATTGACCTCAACACACAAGGAACAACGCATGGGGGTCAGCCTGGAACATCTCGTGCATTACCATGAAGATGGCAATGACTTTCTGTTTTGGATTGTGATGGGGGATGAAACGTGGGTCCACCATTTCACGCCAGAATCGAAGGCCGCATCTATGGAGTGGAAACATCCGTCATCACCTGCCCGAAAGAAGTTCAAGACAACTCCCTCTGCAGGTAAAGTGCTCATCACAGTTTTCTGGGATGCCCAAGGAGTTTTATTGCTGGACTTTTTAGAGGTTGGAACCATCAATGCTACGCGCTACTGTGACACCCTGTCGAAATTGAAAGAGGCGATTTGGAAAAAGCGGCCTGGCCTTCTCACATCTGGCGTTCTGCTGTTGAATGACAATGCCAGACCACATTCGGCGACGGCAACACAAAACCATATTGCAATTCTTGGTTGGGAGCGCCTACACAATCCGCCATACAGTTCTGATCTCGCATCTGTTTCCGGCTTTGAAGAAAAATCTCGGGGGAAGGCGCTGTGGAAGCAATACTGAAGTGAAACAAGCCATTCAACGCTTCTTCCATATGCAAAGCCCTGATTTTTTCCTGGAGGGCTTTTTGAAGCTTATCAAGCGATATGACAAATGTCTCATTCTATTTTTTGACTTTCATACACAATTCTGACCACAGTCAACAGGGGAAACTTATTTTTCAACTTACCCTCGTATTAGGAACCTATGCAGTGAAACAAGAAGTACATGATGGCATACATTTCCCAATAATATCATGTGATAGGTGAAAACATGGCATTCCCTCCATAACAAAGCTTGAATATGCAAAATTGTAATGTAATATATTACAAAAATTGCAGATATTTGCCTAATTAATATTTTTTTTATTATTCTTGTTTTCTAAAAGATGATGAAGGTTTGTTTTTAGTCTCTTCAAAAATATCATGAGCTATAAATTTCCCAATGTTGGAATTTGAAAATACTGATGCTTTTATTACCTCCCATCTCCAAAAAAGGAGACTTTTTAGAAATCTAGATTAAAATTCACTTGGAATAAAAATTAACATTATTTTCATGCATGTAAAGAAATGCATGAAAAACCTGCTTCAAAATTAAATTAAAAAAGTGTAAGTGAAATTTTAAACAAAATAACTTCAAGATGCACATGGACATTCTTGGAGAACTAAGTGTAAACTTTCTCACAGTTCTGAGTCTTTCTATAGCTATACAATTTAACACACACAGACAGACTATTTTTAACTTAAACACTTTCACCTATTTTTCAGAAAATACACATACATATAAAAATTAGTGGATTATCACAGGAATCCCTCAGATATATTTAATATGATTTAGAGTAAATAGTTTAATAAAAATATTCATAATACAACTTACAAATAAGAACAAATTTTAAGTGAAATATGACAAAACACTCAAAATCAAATAAAAGTATTTAATGGTTTAATAGAATTACATATTTTTAAATCAATCATAGCAAAATTTTAATATTTATTAATAAAAGAGGATACAAAAATAAAGTTATTATACCAATATAAGCAATTAAGTTCAACTTACTAAAAGCATTCGTATCTTTTGAAGCTTTTCTTTATCTGCCAAATACTGTTTTTCTACCATTTCTTGGTGCTCCTGATAAAAATAGTTAAAGAAAACAAAATAACACTATTTTTTTTTCCTAAAAAGAAAAACATTCAAAATAGTAATTTTTTTGTGGGGGGGACATGGTATTTTAAAATTAAGTTTGTTCCTTCATTTAATGGCTCAGTTGTTAAAACTAATTTATTTATATTCATTATTCATTTTTATTATTAGAGGCATATAAAGAGGGAAAAAGTAATGCAGGTCATAAAACCTTTTTTTAAAACATTTATTGCATTATATATATATATATATATATGAGGCAATAAATGTTTAATACAATGTTTAATAAGCATATATATACATATATATATATTACATACATCCATACATATATATATATATTATATAAATCAACAATCAAACTATCTACAAATATCAGAGGAGAAAATATATTTCTAATATAAATATTACCTTCCTTCAACCCTGTGTATCTCAGACTTCCAGAACAAATTAGTATAATCGAAATTTTATTACATAATTTTTTAATGATAATTATAAAACAGCAGAATCTTCATTAATTGGGCCACTATCATTAAAGGTCTCTGGTTAGTGAGCTGGCAATCAATTTAAAGAAATCATGGGGAAAATATAGTAACATTAGAATGAGTGCCACAAATATCAGTAACATCTGTGAATTACATTAGGGTTAATATCTTGGCCTTTATGATCAGTCGTGGATCATTTAACTGCCACCTTATAGTGCATTACATGCAAAAATGGGTTTACATGTGTTGAAGATGAAAGCAAAGCTATAATGAATTTATAGGCATATTTCAAAGTATGAAAGAACGATCTTTCAGAATGAATAAATACAGAAAATGCCGAGCCAAATTTTCAAGTTTTGACTGATGAAGAAATCGTTTGCAGCACAGACACAAAAAGTAATAAAAATTGTAATGATGCTGAGGATGATGATTAAACAGAAATAGACGAGGTTTTGATGGAATTTGTTCATTCCAGTTTCTTCATAATGATTTTAATATGAAATAAAATTTTGTATAGATTACTTGTGAAGTGAAGCAAACAGTAGTGCTTGAATACTTATTTTTAGAATTTTAAACAAACAATTTGAAAAATCATCATCAAAAGAAAAACTGGCACAACTTAAAACTTCTCTCTTAACTGAATTTTTGATTATCCGGGATGGTTAATACCAATTACCTCAGATAATCCAGGTTCTATGATATACTGAACATCCAACAGCTAGTATATAAAGCCATAGTTCTTCTTTTACTGTAATTAAGTGCAAGCACAGAGACAATTTATTGTGTATCAACATCTGGAATTATATTAATCATTATTACTATAATTTTAGATTAATTTTGCAATCAGCAGTGACTTCGAAAGAAATAATTGTTAAAACAGTATGAAGGTTCTTCTGAAAATTAAGCACTGTGCTGATTCTATGAGATTACTTTTGTAATTTATGTTAATTAAGATTGCAAGTGTAATACTCTGTTAAATGAGTAAAACTATGCAGTTACTTGTTTGCTCACTATACTGAACTGCATTGTCCAATCCAAGGATTTTTATTGAATTTTTTATAAAAATATGTAAAAATAGTCAGAAAACATTTGAGGTGATCATAGCAGCATACAATGAAGAAGAAATAAACAGATAAGCTTCATTTAAGTGACAGAAACATTTTAAGGAAGACAAAATGCATCGCGCAGGACAAGATGAGAAATGAACACCAATCAACATCAGTAAATAAAGAGAACATTGGGAAAACGGAGATACTAATGATAAAAGGCAACTGAAACAAAATGTCGTAATATTTTAAAGTAGCATCTGAAAATGTCTCATGTTTGTACAAGATGAATGCAATCTCTACTGGAAAATTATCCGACTTATTGATGACAAATGCCATGAAATTTTCAGTGGCAATAAATCATGTGAACAAAACCTAGGGCACAAAACAAGGCATTTCAAACCATTCTAACTGCCAAGATAGAGTTTATAATGTGGCATACATACTCACAACATTTAGAGCCACAGATTAGTAAATGCAACTTCTCTGTGAGATTTCAAGCATCCTGCCATCAGCAGATTCCACACCCTACTACACAGCAGCTTTTGTCACATACACATACATCATACCATGGTAATGTGGTAGTAGACAGCAGGACTGTGAGCAAATCATGCCAAAAATAATGGCACTGGACTTACAGGTAAAGCAATACTTATCTCAAACACAGGTATAGTTTGAAGTAAAGCTGGAACCGGTTGCTGTTCTTACTAATGCTCACTTGTCTGACCTATAAACAGCCCATGATCACGAAATTCCTCGTGGCAAGAAACGCAAGTTTATGCCAGTCATTGGCAACAGCTTTGAGCAACTTACAGGTGACAGTGCAATTTAGCTCAGTTTCGCCCTCAATTTTGATGAAGAGTACCCCAAGGGGACAGGTCCAAAGGTCTCCCACCTCTCTTCCTCTACCACCAACCTCTTGTGAGGACTTTCGGCTCGCTGCATATTTAGAGTGCCCCCATGCCCATACATTTACAAACATCCATGCCTCCTCCGGCATTGAAAACCCAAGCTCTTCGGCATGGCAGTCAGTGACACTAACCACTATACCAGTTAGGACACCTGTACATTTCTTTTGGCATATTAGGATTTCTGGGCCTTACTAAGTTTTAAGATTCCACCCTAAATGGAATTTCAAGGCACATCACAGTGAGGGGAAGGGCGTGTGTGGGTGTGAGTACGGATCTCTTACTCTTATTCCCCTACCACCAGCCTTTTGAGATGATTTTGGCTCATTATATAGTTTGCGTACCTTCTTGCTGCACAGATACTATGCTTCGAAACATCCATGCGCTTGCTCTGGGATTTGAATCCGGGCCCTTTGATGGCAGTTAACAACACTAACTACTGTCCCATCTGGACAGCCCTATCTCATACACAGGATAGGTATAAGCATATGGGAACCAGGATTTTACCATATGGTGCTAGAGCTACTGTTCCATGATTCTACTGATCCAGTGAAGCAATACACAGACTATAAGCATATGGGAACCAGGACTTTACCGTATGGTGATACAGCTACTGTTTCATGATACTACTGATCCAGTAAAGCAATACACAGGATATAAGCATATGGGATGCCAGGACTTTACCGTATGGTGTTACAGCTACTGTTCCATGAGATTATCATCCAGTGAAGCATCCTACTGAAACTCCATGCAAATTTTGCAAAACATTTTCATGCAATTATTATTTACAGGAATTTGAGGCATCCAACAAAAGCTTCATGCAGACTTTCCAAAACAGTTATTTTCCAGTTATTATTTAGAAGACTTTCTATACCATACAAAGTACAATATTAAGACTTTTTTGTAACAGTTATTGCTCACAAATATCTTACCCTTGTTCCAAAATATATTTTATAGCATTGCTGATTTTGTGATGAAATTTTGGATTATTTATGACATATCTCCAAAATCGAGTTTGTAGTTGGTCTAACACTGTGATGTGTTTGTGTTAATGGGCATGAGAAGAGGTAGTATTCTGAAGGTTCTCTTTTTTTACACTGTAGTTTTTCACAAGTTTGATTACCACAGAAAGTTTCACAACAGTTATCACGGGGCAGCCAAAAAATACCCCTAGTGAGTAAAAAACATTTAACTCCATTACATTCAGTACTGCCAGACATTTATTCAAAGAGTAAAAGTACCACCAATGATCAGTCCTGGATCAGACATTACAATTCTGAATCCAATGAATGGAAACACAGGGACTCACTGTTTCAAAGAAAACTTTGGATATCTGGTTCCTCAAATACAACACTGATTTAATTTCTGATAGCCATGAATTCCAGAGAAACAAATAGTACATGAAAATTATCATGCTAATGTGCTGCAAAAAGCAATTCAAAATGATGCAATCTGCAGCTTAGGCTTTCATTTACTGCACACAACCTACACTTTGCAGCCTGCAGCTCATGCTATTTACAGGCAATCCTGGGCTTTTCCAACACTTTAAGAAAGAGTTAAGAAAAAAGTTTAGCATGCAATAAGAAACAAAAACTACCACACCCTTTACTTTATAACTCATAAAAAACTGATTGGTAATTTGTGTTTTCGAAAGCTACCATATTTCTGGAAATGGTACATAAATGTGAATGCGGTAATTCCCTTCCTCAAATACCTCCTCATATCTTGGATTACAATAGTGATCTTGTCCAAGAACTTTCAGAACGGCCTTCATATTTAAATGTTAGACAACAGTTTAAAAAGAACTGATGTTCACATATTTAATTATTTAGCACTTTTGGCAGAATTTGTTTGTAAATTATTCCTGGAGCATTTGCTTGTAATTTGAGATCTGGAATGATAAAATGTGGTTATCTTTAAAGCTTTACTTAGATTTTCAAAGACTATCGCTAAAAGCTTTTATTTATAATGGTAAACTTCTGTCATTTGCATTTCAAAAGCATAAATAAAATTGTGAATAAAGAACTTCAAAGATTTTTTAAAAACCCTGATCTAAAATAATAAAATATAATGAAAGTGTAAAAAAGTTAATACTTCTTAGTATATTCATAAAAAATATACATTTTATGCACATGTAAAAGTTTTTTATGTATAATGATAAAAAGAAAAATGGTAAAAATTAATTTAACTTTAATAATAATAATAAAAGATTTACTTTATCTTCTGAAGATCCTTCTTCAGATGATGCTTTTAATTCCTCAATTTGGGATTTTAATCTAGCAAGTTCTTCTTTGCAATGATTTCGAAATTCTTGTTCTTGTTTTTTAAGAGTTTCATTTGTAGCAACAAGTGACCGAAGAGTTTCTAAAAGACTAAAGTGTGAAAACCCATTAGAACTGCAACGAAAGGGTTCTGAAAGATTTTTGCATTAACAGTTACTAAAATTACAGTAAAATAAATTCTTGCAAAGCAAACTAAATAACAACAAATACAACTATTTACATTATAGCAAGAAAAACTTTGAGCTTTTACTATGAAGTAAACTAAAAAGAATTAAATAAATACAGATAATTTATAAATATTAACAACCAATTAACAGAACAAGGGCTGCTAGTAGTATAAATTAAATTATCAAACACATACAGAAATCATCATCAAATGGAATTCAGTATCAAATGGAGTTCATACATTTAATATGTTAATAAACTGTTGAGCAATATAATACATTAAACGTAGTTAAATTATTGTTCACATAATACAATTATATACAAAAAACCTCATGTGGCCCGCACATGACCTCCCACCAATTCCATAGACATGGAATTGGAAGAATAACAATGAGCTTTAAGTAAATTAACACTTCCAGTTGTTTGTTTCTAAATAAAATCTAGTTAATTTATTAACTCAAGGCTCAATGTTAATTTTAAACACCACTCATTTCTTACTATTTTATTCTCCCATACAATGGGCAATGCTCATGATTTGAAAATATTGCAGTATACTCTCAGGTAAAACAGTGCTTTAGAATATCTTTTTCTTTCACTTTAAATTGCAATACATTTCTTTTACGATATCAAAGTTCAGTTTTTCAAATAAGATGACAAACTTTTTTTATTTGCCATTTTAGCATCATCTTCTTCACTTAGCAAACTCCAAGAATACATTTATACATTTTATGCTTATATATATGCAACGTATTATCATCAATCACACATCCATTTGAAATACTGAATTTGAGTTTTTTTTTTAAAATTATTTTTTAAGAAAATCTGTTCAAAGCTTTAAATAAAGTATCACTCCCAGTTTATCAATTTTTGGCATAATTTAATATGTTTTCCCCATTAATATCAGTCTTAAATACTAAAATACTAAATACTAGTTGGGTATGCCCACATTCCAGACGGCCGATAATTCTACCACGCAAAAAATCATCCAAATGCGTCCTTTGTGTCATAACTATTTGGTTATTGCACTGAAATGCTGATAAAACGCCTGCAAACAATTTGACTTCTTTGCCTGTATTCCTTATATATCACTCTCTTACATTCTCGTCATTGTGACGTACCATCGGTGTCATCTGGTTACTTCCTGAAATTTGCATATGATTCTTGAAGATGTGTGTAGTGATTTTACAGGTGATATATTTATTTTAGAGTTCGATTTCCGCGTGACTCCAAATTATCCTTAATTTATGGACATAAGTGTATATTAAGCATATTCCAAACAGAATGAAAAATAAAACACAGCACAATAGCATGTGCATATTTAAGGAATATGGACATAATACTCAAAATGGTCAATATACTCAATTTAGTTTTTTAATAACAGCATTGAGTGTATTTAGATGAACTGATAATTAACAGAACTGAGTGTGATTGAGATTACACTCAGTTCTGTATTTGTAGCTCATTATCAAAGATTGGCAAAGCTAAATCAGGTCCATGATATTGCGCACCCTAAAGAAATCCAAAACCAACAACGGATTGTCTGCAAGATCTTGCCTAGAGAGCCCCACGCAAGTAAGAATATCATCAGGAGAAGCTTGCTCAGAAAAACACTTGGTGCAGATTTCAAAACATTTGGAACCCTCAAAAAACATCTAAGATCCAGGACGCCGATTGAGAAAGTAGGTGAGAGTGATCTTGCCTGTTGCAATCCAGTGCTACAGACCCACCTAGCCGATTATTTTGATACCAGATGTGCACTGGTGGAATAAGCCAAGTGGTTTTATTCTTGCATTTAATCATGGAAAAGAGTTTCATATAGGAGAGAGGCATAAAAGGCACCAAGGCATCTCCAGCATCAGCCTTAGCCTGGACGTCTGCGATCTCATTTCCCAAGATGTCAACATGGGATGAAATCTACTGTAAGTCTGATGAGGCAAGGAAAGATGCTTTAGCTTTTCAAGGATATTGGGATGAAATCTACTGTAAGTCTGATGAGGCAAGGAAAGATGCTTTAGCTTTTCAAGGATATTCATTTCTGTATTATCTCTTACACTGTTGCCAACAGGCCAAGCATTGAATGGAACTTCTGCCATCAGAGAGGACCCAGATTTCTTTTACATCAGTGAGTGACACAACAGAATCAAGGCCTTCATTTATGGCAATTAGTTCATTGCAAAAGGCACAGCAGTAGTCGAAGTTTCTCTTGATTTATGCAAATTCCACTGCCACTACTATCATTATCATTCTTACTACCATCTGTGTACACCTGAACAGTATCCACTGGAAAATTATTTATTCTTTCAAAAACCAGTTGCTTAAATAATCAGGAAGATATTTTTGCTTGTTTATGTGAAAATATCTGGGAAGCTTAATATTTGGGGCTTGATTCTGCCTTTTATTTTAATGCAATTTTTGCCAACTCGATATAAATTTAAATTCACAATTATATAATAATAAAACTCATCTCAATAGGATAAAACATGAGTCATTTAATCAAATGGGGATGAAGCATTATTTAACTCCTCAGACTTCACCTGAAACTTATTTTGGGAGCTTCCTACTACAGATTTCTAAAAACTTTTACAGTATAAAGTGCGAAATTTGGATGCCTAATATCCAGAATGATGTAATGAGGTAGGAGGCACTACGCATTTTGCTACCCAGTTAAATTTTTGCTGCCTAGTACCTCCTCTAATTCAACTACCGAATGCCTTTTCTAAATTCTAAAACTTCTACCATCCATAACTTTCGCTGCTTGGTGTTCCTCTAAAATCAGCTTGTAATCAGCTCTAAAATCAGCATCATTCAGCTTGACTACTACTACTTGATGAACTAGCAATATATTTTTATGACTTTTGCTTTAAGTACTAAAATTAAATAAAAAAATGGCATTGTCTCACGTCTGACTTGCAAAATTGAATATTATTAATTAAATTAAATGATATATTCAATGTTTAATTAAAATGTTACTCGTTACTTTTTTCAGTATTTGAGGACTTTATATATGTTTAGCTACCATGTTAGACCTTTTATCTCCAGTTGTAATTATTAATACTGTTAGGAAATTGGCTTGTTTTAATTCCAATAAAAATATGTGCTTCTTCGATTTGCCGGCAATGGACAAATGGAGCTAATATTTTTGTAAGAATGCATTATTTTACTATACAATCCTAAAAGGAAAAAATTATTTTTCAAATTTACTTTTACCACTATGAAATTTCTACCAGAGCAAAATAATCTAAACTCACTAATACATAGTTCTAGTGATTGATTTTTGGCATAAATACCTAATTAAAACATAAAATATGTATATAATTATATGTATACTTGTCATAAATAATTTTAAAAACTTTTTGCAACTGTAAATCATTTTTTTCCTTTTAAAAAAGCAGCAGATTGTGTCAAGGTGTTTACACTACTACAATATTTCGCTTAGACCTTAATAAATACCTGTTCATGCTTTGAACAAGCAAAATTTGACATTCTACAAAATTAATATGCACCTTTAAAGCATTTTTTAAAAAATTTTTTTAAAGCTTAGTTGTCATGATACATTTTTGTAGAAATGTTAACAACTTTTATGAGAACATAATAAAAAAAGCAA
>KK115833.1:0-29896 GCA_000611955.2 Stegodyphus mimosarum | reverse complement strand
GGGGGTGAGAACCTTAGCTCGAGTTCAGTGCATACAAATCTGTTAAAACTGTGCAATGTGATTTCCAATGAAGATTCAGTAGTAAAGACGTATCCTCGAAAACCTGACATAAATACAATTATTTTGCATTCTGTGACAAATTTATATTTTACATTGTTTAATGTTGCTCACAGATGTTAAAAACACCACCGCACAAACTTACCACAGAATTAACATGTCTGAGAAGCAAGCTAAACCTCAACTTCCTTCTATCATATGTTTTGGTATACTTTAGAATTTAAAAAATGCCACATATGACAGAACAATCTTATACATAGTGGTGAAAAATACCTTCTCAGTGTCAAGACTGATTTTGCAACTTGTTACTGACGCAGTGTTTAAATATATTACAGAGCTTATCTTCATGTAGCCTTTTTACACCATGGATTACACATTTTGGATTATAATTCATATTTGTATTGTAGAATCATCCCATGAAGAAAAAGGTATGCCCAGTTTTGATCTTTTTATTGCAAATAAGAAAGTCTATCTTTTAAATGGAAAGAAAATAATGACCTATAACAGTTAATTTTTTAAAAAGGGGACTGTGATAATCATAAAAAAAAAATTCAATTTGGTGCTTGTTTCTCCTTTACCAAATGAGCTGAAGATATACATTACAGCAGCTGTTACTTCTCTGATAGTAGACAAGCTTTGGAAGTTTAACTACCAACTTCATGTAGCCTTGTAAATGTAAGAAGTCACACAAAGCATTTGTAAATATTTCCTTGAAAACCTGATATAAATACAATTATTTTGCCTTCTGTAACAAATTTATATTTTACTTTTTAAATCAGCACAGCACTTTGAAATCACATGAAGATCACACTAACTTTATAAGATATTTTCTCCCTCCTTTCAGCATGTCTTCATGGTTATAGCACACTCGGCGTGTAATCGAGAGGTCCAGGTTTGGCATTGCTCATTTTCCACTTCTCCTGCTTCAAAATAACTTAATGACTCTACAATGGCACCAGAACTAAAAGATGGTGGATGAAGATTTTTCACCACCAGGATTTGATGATTGGGTCCTCTAATTCCCAATCGCCCTATAAGGTATTTTCTTATATTGCCCTAAACCCTATAAGGTCGCCCTATACATAAGGTATTTTCTTCCTCATTACTGCATACCTTCATGGTGTAATAGTAGCACACTCGATACATATTTGAGAGGTCCCACTCCCAGCAAGGGCACTGCTCACTTTTCACATCTACAGCTTCAAAATATCCTTATGTCCCTACAACTTAAACTAACAGAATGTCCTTACATATGATTAAACAAACTTTATTTAATTCATATTTCACATTTTCACTTATATCAAACCTTAACAAATCAATATAGTATCTTTCTTTTACCCAATTGTCTTAATGAAGATCTTTAGATATTGCCAATTTTTCATTGGATCACTTAGGATCAGACTGTGCATATGTTTCTTTCTGAGAAAGTGTACGCGGTATGGATAAGCCACAATCAACCATCATACTTCTGTCTCTCTCATATGTTTGTGGATATTATGCAAGAATTAAATTGTGCAAATGGATATACTTACCTTTGTGCAGACAGAAGTATAAATCATCTGATAACTGAATACAGTATACATTCTGTTACATAATAAGAGAGCATCGCATCTCTTTTGGAAGCAATAAAATAAATTTTTAAATACAAATTAAACTTTATTCGTACTTAATCCATATTTAGAGTAAAATATTCTTTCTTGCTGACATCTTGCTAAATTAAAATATATAGTTAAAATAATAATTCATAAACATATTAACATAAATTGATTTTGTAAATTTCAAAAACAAATTATTGATGCAAGTTCTTTTTAGAAATTTATTACAACATTGTTCAAATTTCAGACTCTGCCACCAATTTATGAATATTGTTTGTAATCATAGAACATGAATATCATTCATTAACAGTTTTTCTAACAATCAGAAGCAATGCAATTCATAATATGGCAATAAAAAAATTGTGCATTCTTATAGCTTTCAGTTTAGTAATCAAATTGTACTCAGATAATGCAATATCAATATGTATATTGATTATGTTGCCACTTAATGACAGAGTTAAAAATAGTTAAGCAAAATGAAAGACATACAAAGGATCTTTAAAAAAAAAAAATTCAATGAGCTTTAAGAAAAGACAGTCTTTTAATACTCTTTAAAGACTGTTTAAAGGTTCATGCAATTAAAAAGCAGATTGGCAATTGCTATGACAATTTTAAGCAGTACAAGCTTAGATGAAAGTTTTAATTGTAAAAAAACAATTTTACAACAATAACACATCGCTGCAGTATAAAACATATTCTTGAAGTTTATACATCAGATATGCATACATACTCATATTCGTACATACACTGGCGGGGGAAAAAAATCCTAACACCAAGAAAGATTTGTACTAGATAAACAAAATTTGGTAGGCGTGTTTATACATCTTAAAGATGATATCTATTCAAATTTCACACTAGGTGCATAAGTGTGGTGCTAGTAGCACCCCTATGAACATGCAAATCAGGTTTGCTTTAATGCTGTTTGTGAGTGTTATTTGTGGTTGAGATTTGACTTAGTGAGTTGATGTTAGTCAAAAATGCCTTTACAAAGATGAAGAAGTTATTATCAATAGCTCAGTGAGTTTGAACGAGATCCTGCAACAGGGCTACGAAAAGGTGGATGTTCTTTCAGCGATACTGCAAAAAGATTTGGCAGGAATGTATTTACTGTGCATGACTGTTAGTAACAGTGGTCAAGGGAAGGTACTGTCTCAAGAAAACTGTGTTCCAGGTGGCCACATGGCACACTGAAACAGAAGGCCATCATGTTCGGCATATGGCTGTGATGCATTGTACTGCATTTGCAGCAAAAATTCAAGCTACAGTCGGCACCACATCGACAAAACAAATTCTTACAAATCAAGTTACTTGAAGGACAGCCCCGAGCCAGACATCCTGTAGCGCGCATTCCACTGAGTCCAAACCACTGCCAATTGGGACGTCAGTAGTGCCAATTTAGAGCTCACTGGAGGATGGAATAGAGAACTGCTGTGTTTTCTGATGGCCATGTGTTGGTTACAAGAAGGCTAGGTGAATGCCTGCAACCAACCTGCTTGCAAACTAGACACACTTTACCTACAGCCTAGAGAGTTAATTTCGTATAACAGCAGGAGCACTCCAGTGTTTATCCCATGCACACTGACTGCAAATTTGTATGTCAGTGTGGTGATTCAATCAGTTCTGCTGTTATTCATGAACAGCATAATGGGAGTGTTTTCCAACAGGATAACGCTCACCCTCATACTGCTGCTGTAACATAACATGCTATACAGAGTGTCGACATGTTGCCTTGGCCTGCTAGATTGCCAGATCTTTCTCCAGTCGAGCATGTATGGGACATCATTGGACGATAACTCCAGTGTTATTCACAACCAGCATTAACCATCCCTATCTTGAATGACCAAGTGCAACAGGCATCTCACAAATGGACACCAGGCACATGTATGACATAATGCATGCTTGCATTCAAAATTCTGGCAGTTACACCAGTTACTTAATGTACCAGCATTTCACATTTGAAATAGCTCTTCTCATGCTTCCTGCGATCTTGAAAATTTAATCAATTAAATATATTACCAAGACAAATGTATTGCCAAAATTTCTTTACATTAATTTTTTCTTGGTGCTTGGATTTTTTTCCCTTCAGTCTAATAGAATTGAATTAAACACTACAACTTTTCCATACATTGAATTGAAGCAAGCTGTTGCTTCACTTGTACTTAATTCTAAGGCGGTTACTTTTGAACATCTTTTATAATCCAAGTAATTCAATCCTTTATGTTTTTACAAATTTTTTATTTTTACTACACCATATTTAACTCTTTCAACACTAAAAATGAAATCTGCCTTGGGACGTATTGTCCTGTTAGTCTCGAAAGGGTTAATGGAAGTTTTTTCCCAATTATTTTCATTAACATTAAATTTGTAGTTTATCTAAGCACATTTTAGAATTAGCTACTAAACACACTGAATATATTTTTCCATTTAAAATCTTCTGTTGCTGTAAAGTTACAGATTTTAAGAATTAACTCCTATTTTTATTATTTATTGTTCATATTTAAAATTTTTTCAATCAAATTTTCATTTATTTTTTCACATGTTGGATTGATTCTGTCTCTGATGCTATTTAAATTGAAAATTATTATTATTAGATTTTTATGCTTCCTTGCATGTTCACAAATTTGATGCTACAACTCTGCATACTTGTGAGGCATGTCGATGTCAAAATATGTATTATGGCTGCATTTGCATCACAAGCTTAAAGCGGACAGCAAGGCTGCCAAAGAATGCATTCATATACTGCGATATCATACATTCATACACTGCAATATACTGGCTTCTTCTGCAAAAAGTACGAATTGAAAAAGTTCGTTCAACATTTGGAGAAACATCAAGTGAGTGTAGAGAATGAAAGTGGTTCCATCTATTTGCATCAATGGATGAGAGTCTCTGAGCTGGGTGTCCTTCCATTATCAACGAAGCCCTATTCAAGAAGGACATCAAGTGTAATCTATACCAATTGTGCAAGAAGCTTGCACCAAAGTTTAGAATATCAGAGTAAACCATTTGATCACATTTGCATAACCTTAAGACACAAAAGCTTTCAACACGGGTGCCTCATATAGTGAAGAAGGAAACACACTCCAGCTGCTCACATTTGCTCTTTATTGCTGGCACATCACAAAAAAGCTTCATTCCTGGAACACATACTAACATGTGGCAAGAAACATGTGTTATACATTAATTGTAAGAGAAATTATTGGTCATCCTCCGGTTCTATAGCATTTGCTCCCAAACACATTTATCAACAGAAGGTACTGCTCTGTGTCCACTGCTAGTATTCTGCACTTTAAATACCTTGACTGGCAAGATCATCACAGCTGAGGTATACTCATTCCAGTTGGGAAAGGCTGCAGCTGCAATGCATCGGAAGCAGTCATCACTAATCAATAAAAAAGGAATGATGCTTTTCAAGAGAAACCAGACCTTGCATGGTGAAAGGGACTCAGAAGGTGATTACACATTTGGGTAAAAAATTTTGCATTATCTGCCTTACTCTCCAAATATTATCTGATTTTGGCCGTGGTTACACCTGAATTATGCCACATACGTGATAGACCAATTTTTTGGCTCCAGGGACAAGATCTTATATAAACATGGGATATATCAACTTGTAACTTGTTGGGAAAATGTAACTGAAGCTGCAGGAGATTATTTTGATGAATTGAATAAAATAAAATACATTTTCATAACACTATTTGGTCATTGTTTCTCATTAACAACAATGGCACAAACTTTTTTAGATACCTGGTAAGAACACGATAAAAACTATAAATTATAAACAAAGATGAAGAGAGATAAATAATAAAATAAGATGTTGAAAATGGAAGCAATGTAAATATTTCTTAATATTTTTGTAACATAGCCAAAAAGCAAGCTATTTTAAAATTGATCATTTAATGGAAATTTTGCCCCCTCCCCAATAAATAATAAAATTAATTAATATATAATCATAATAATAAAAGTTAGACCACTTTAATACAAAACACAGCACAATGAATTCTCAATTATTCATGTGCAGATTAGCTATATACTGCCCAATACGAAAATTCTCTAACTAGAAAAGAAAAATGACTGAGACCTTCAGAAGGAAATTTGTGATTTTTTTAGCAAAGGGTCCCACTGCTAAGAATTGAAAAAAAATTTAAATATTAAAATGAATTTATGACTGAAATTTATTCCTGATATAGTAAAGTCATACCAATAATGAGATAATATCCTTAAGCTTTGTTAAAATTACTTCTGGTTTCCAATTATTTGAAAACTTAAGTGAAGGAAATGCATAAGTATCGATGAAGGTTATGAGATTTTATCAGTCTAAATCTTTCTTGATGAAATGACTCAAAAACAATTAGTAGAACATTGAAATAAAATAATAAGGCTGGCCATGATAGAATATTGAAATATAATTTTAACACAAACAGTTTAGACTGCGCAAGGGTATAAACTGAATTCAACTTTAATAACTTTACAAATTTGCTTAAACTTAGCAACATTGTCTGAAAAAATATCAATAGGCTTATTAGAAAAAGAGAAACAAAAAGCATTTTGATCAAGTTAAAAAAAAAAGATTCTGTCTCTTGAGATGCATAATGCAGCAAATCTTTTATTATAATTAATTGGATAAATTATACATTAAAAGTTTTTTAAAATATACCCACTTAGAAAAACCACCCATGTAAGTTTTGTTAGTCTGCTTAAAAACAAAATAAAGATTTAAGTTATTACGAAATGCATTTATTGCTTTCAAATTACTCAGTCTATTCAGTAATTACAGATAACTTTAAAATATAGTTTATTAATCACACTCCCAGAACCGGGTATAAACATGCTTCATTCTCCCCCAAAACAGCAATTTTTTTTAATTACATTAAAGTATTCTTGATAACTATACATGTATTTTTAAATTTATTAGCAAATTTCACATTATATCCCTTTCTTCCGAATGTCAAAGCTTTACTATATGGATAACTCAATACATTCAAAACAGTTTGTGCAATTTTTTATAAAACATATGTTATCTTGCAAATACTGTATTTACAAAACAATACAGCAATAATATACAATCTGTAAAGCAATACAGTGAAGCAACCACCTTTAAAAATGGCTAGTATTCTTAAATAAACACTAGTATTACTTCTCTACAGTAACCACCTCCAAAGAAGGCAAAATCATTTGAAATTATAGCTGATCATCTTAAAAGTTTTTATTGCATTTCACAGGGTTGCCACTCAAACAGGAGAATGAAATTCCCAGACTTTTCCAAGTTTTCCATGTGTGTTTTAAGAAAATTCCAGTCTATCTGCATAATGCACTTTGGCTGTGCTAAAAGGTAAATTAATTATGGTACCACTTGAAAAACAAAAAATTGCGAATTAGATATGACTTCTATATTATCCTCAAAGATTATTATGATAACTATAATAGGAGTTGTTTTCTCCACTGAAGAATTGAAATCAGAATCTCCTCAATGTGGATAAAAATTTTTTTTTTTTTTTTTGCTGACATTTTGCAGCTAAACGAAAGAAAGAAATCTATTTAATGATATCTTAAAATAAATTTAGGCATTTTATATTCATTTAGCTGAATACATAAGCAAAAAATATGTGCATTGAATTTCGTGATGTTACATCATCATACCGCTAGAATTAGTTTCAGGATTATGCCACAGAAAATTTTCTGAAATTTGAAAGCGTTATTTACTAATAATAAATAAATTTAAGGGGAAGAAGCAACATTAAATGATATGATTAACATTAAAATAATTAAAAAACTGAATTATAATAATCAACAATATTTTGGTGAATAGAGTTATATTAAATGGTTAGCCTAGATGGCGGATTACTATTTTTTTATTTTACTGCAAAATGACATTCTTAAAAAGAAAAAAAAAAGAATTTAAAAGATTTTGCGGTAAAATCCTACTATACGCTACGGTCTTGGCACGATTTTGAAAATTGCCGCCAACACCAAAATGGCCCGTTTGCTGCTCATCCTAATGTCGCCAAATCCCGTGTGTACCATACACCGAGGCAATTCTACCTCCATGATACCGCTATACTAGGATTAAACCGATTTTGTTTGATACAAGAATGCGTATTTTCTTTAGTTCAACATGCACTGCACATGCGCATGCGAGTATTTCGATTCTCGAGGTAACTGGGAACCAAAAGTTGCTGGAAACTTGCTTTGCCTTTTTAAAAGTAATCTGTTTGGAGCCGCAAGAATTGGCTCTATGCCAGCTGCCGGAGTGACACTAACGAGCGCCAAGAAAGTTATTGGCTTCCAACGTTGGCACAAAACTCGCTTTTTTGGGGGGATCACTGTATGAAATTCCTTGACTTTTCCAGATTTAGACTAAAATATTCGAATTCCCTGACTTTTTCCGGTTTTCCAGGTAGCGTGGCAACCCTGATTTCATATGACAAAGTGAAACAACATTTAGTTGAGAGATTTTAAATTCTTATTCTTTGGTTGGATGTTATTGTTAAATTTATGTAACAAATCTCACAATTTATGCTATGTGCCCAACTGAATTAAATCATTTACATACTGTGATAATCACATACTGGCTTCTTCTACAAAAAGTTATATTCCAGCGGGGACTGATTAAAAGCACAATATAGCATGAGTTATGAATCATCAGAAAAGCCAATGACAGTTTGCAACAGCAGAAAACAGCATATCACATAACTAATTTGGTTCAATACTAACCTCATGCTCATTTGTAACAGACATGCTTTTCATCAAATTCTGAATCCGACTCTAAAGCAGCATGCAAAAACAAAAAGAATATCATCACAATATTTATTCCAGCATAAAAGATTTACATTTGATAACAAAAACATTTAAGTCAGTTAGAAAGTTAAAAAAATGGCAAATCACGCATTAAGCAAGGAATTAAGGAAAAAAGAGAGAGGGGCACAGCTTTAAAAAAAAAAATTCCACATAATTTTTCACCTCTTCCTCAGCTGCTTTTTGTATGCTTGCTTGGACTTCACCAGACTGGTCTTCTTCCTAAACACAAAAATTAAAATCTAATATAAATAAATAAAATAAATCAATAATATTCTTAAAAAAATAGAAGGAAAAAGGATTAAGAAAAACCAAATTATGAAAATTGAATAGAAATAATATTTCATATTAAAACTTTTTTCTTCTTTTTCTGTCTCAATGCATAAATGAAAAATAGTACTATCTTTTACAAGTTTTAGCAATGTGTCAATAATTCAAACAGAAAACATATAATGAAGATAAGTTAAAATATGCAAATATATATAATCCTCAAGAACATATATAGTTTGTAAAAATTTGAAAGTGAAATAACTAAAGTAACTCTCACACCTTAAATAAATCTTCTAAATATACAAATTGTCTTAAAATTAGGCACTATTACAATACTGCTGGGAGAATAATCAAAACCAAATTGCCTATACTGTTAGCATATGATATTTATTAAATAAATAAAAATTATCAAAATGAATCTGTATAAAAACTATCCCTTATTTTTTAATTAACAGATTATAGATATGCACATGACTACTTACTTAACAAAAGTAGTAACAGACAATTCATACAGTGCTTTCATGAAGAATTTTCATAGTGTGTATTGCACACAGCAAAATACATGAGAACATCTATTAAGACATGCATATGGTGCCTGCTTAGTAAACAATCATTGAATTCATAATATATAGCTGTCAACCTTGTAATATGAAAAAATTGGAAGGCTCTTGCTTTAATGCATTACAAAAAAAAAAAAAAAAAAAACTCCAAATTGACTTAAATTTGCTTTATAATGCATTACTCATGTTATTGAATTATTTAGAAGATTTTCTAATGCAAAATATTTAATTATATATTCTAAATTTTATGCTCTTTGGTTAATTTCATTTTATAATTTTCTTACACTTTCATACTTAATAAATCCTAAATAGGAAAGGAAAGCTTAAATAAAGTACTTTTAAACATGATGAAAATAAAATTAGAGATTAATATATATACTGTTGTGTGGATAAACTTACAATACATCATATATTGATGTAAAATGAAATTAAATACAAATATCAACTGATTAAACATTCGTTGAATTTTCATATAAAGTTCTATAAATATCTAAAGCAATTCAGATCAAATAATATTTAAAAAGAAACATTGTGCTGAAAATCACTAGCGGTGGAGGAATGACATTTGCAGAAAGTAAGTTCCATGAATTCAATAAATTTAATTTATTACTAAAAAAACTTTCCTCAGTAAAGGCTAAAAACTAAAAACTGGGAAATTCGGTGATCTAATGGCAGACAGGCAGATGCGACAAAGAATTGGGAACTATCCCAATAAAACCAGAAGAGTTGCCAATTATCCTAATGCATAAACTTATTACTAAAGAACTAAATAATAATCAAGATTGAGATACGTGCCTTCATATGCAAGATTTTCAAGCACAATTGGCCTGTCTCATTATACATGATGAAACACACAAGTATACCTACTAAGAGTTCAAATCTAATACATAACTATTAGTGTTTGGTGGTCTTACTGATTCAGCTACTGATGGAAGCGATTATATAGCTAATTTCACATAAAAGCATTTAAATCCTTAAAAAATAATCAAACATACACAATTCTTTCAGAAGTGAGAAATGAATAGCAAAAATTTCAATACTGCTCAGCAGATAAAAACAATTTGCTATGGAGAACTTGGAATCACTTTCACTTAAATTTTTGTAAGCAAAAATAAATTTCCCCCCTCTCCTACAAAGAGTTTCAAATTTAAATAACTGACTCTGAATAAAAGGGAAAACTGAAAATTATATGGCATCACTTTTGTAAAAATTCTTCAGGAAAAATAATGAACATTCAAACATATTTCTGTATAAAATTTTGTTTTTAAAATTAAAATTGCCATTGAACATGCTTGATAAGATTACAAAATAGTATTGTATGAGAATGAACCAATAATAAACTTTGCTTTGATGGATTAAAAATAACACTGCACTAAATTTTAAATTACACTCAGAAGCAAGTCAAAATTATATAACACTTAACGTATTCATACAAGCATATAACAAGTATGGGTGAATGTTTATGCATATAATAAAAGTGGAAGTAAATGATATATATTTTCTAATAAAAAAAGAAAGAAAGAAAAGGTAAGGAAGAAAAGAAAAACTTACTTTGCTTTCAGCAATTTTTGTGCTTCCCAATTTCCTGAAAATTAAAGTTCATAAGAAATCCTCAAAGAGTTATTAAAATTAGATTTTTAATGTATTAAATAACTGTTGTGCAAATAACTAAAAAATACGAAGACCGAAAAAAAAAACACTTATGATTTTGATAAACAATGCTTAAACTCTGAGGATAAAAAGTTTAACTAAGAATAACAGTATTACAATAGAAGATATTAAAAACTAAATTCTTACTTTCCATATTCTAACAGTGTTGTTTGAACTCTAATTTCTTCATCTTTTAATTTATGAGGAGCATGATGTCGGAAAAGCCTTTGAGGTCGGTAAACATCCTATTAACATAGATTTAAACATAACTTAATCAGGTCTTTTTATCAGCATTTAAAAATTTTCATAGACAAACACATAGTTTTATTTTAAAAAAGAAGTGATGGAGAAAAATGAACCCTCCTCCCCCCAAAAAAAAGAGCGAGAGACAAAATAATACAGTTTCATTAACAAGTTGATATACTAATATTTTCCATCAAATCCACAATTTATGCATACTTAGAATGAACAAAATTACTAGAATCAAATTCCTGACTGTTGGGAAATGGCAACACAGAAGCTTTTGAAAGAAAATAATTTACCTAAGAAAGTTGTTTCGTTGCTAATTCTTTTTAAATACTCCAATGTAACCTGATGCAGAGGAACTTCAAGATGACGACATCAAGGTATTGTTTCTGCCTTTCCCCCAATCCTAACAGCTATATGCCAACCTATGGATCATGGTATTTTGCAAATGATAAAAAGGAACTATCGCAGGAAGCTACTGTCCACAATGACTAAAGAAGGATAAAACATAAGTAAAAAATTGAAATGCATCAATGTAAGAGATTTTGCTTAGTGGGTTGCACAGGCCTGGACTATCACAACTGTCAAACCATGGAAGAAACTACTATGCGAAGACGAAAAGATGGGGGGGGGGACAGACAAAACAGGAGAAATCATTTTACATTTAACGCACTGTACCCCTGGATATTAAAATGCAACTTTGCCAAAAATCGAAAGTTAGATGAAAGAAGTTGATCAATAAAAGATAACTGATGAATAAATTGTCTTTTGTCAATTGTGATGAAAACAAAATTCAAGATGAAGCTCATGCACCAACTGTTGATCCTCTCAGAATTTCACATAACGACGAAGTCAAGGCTCTAGAAATTACAATTAAATACATCAAGCAACAAGGCGAAGCTATAGAGATTCACACAGTGATGCTGTAGAGATGGCGAGACTTGGCAGGAAAGAAATGGCATTTGTCAAGAAAGCAGACTATGATAAAAAAAAAAAAAAAAAAAAAAAAAAAAAACTTTTACATCATTACGGGACTGAACTTTTGAAGTACTGTGTGTGCTATGTTTAACTTTAGACAATTCTTATGACTGTAAGTTTATTTCTTCCAGTTAATTTTCCCTATTTTGTTGTAAAAATCATTCTCATACTCATAATATATACATTATAATATAATTTGATGTTTAATAGGCTGTTACTTAACGCTTTTTTATCCAACATTTTTGCTTATCCAATGTTCTACATGCCGTATAAAAGCGAGACTCTACTATATTAGAAACCACTGGCATAAAACAAAATTATCTGCAGAAAGTACAAGAAAAAATCGACACAAAATCCGACTTTTTTCTGAAATGACATGCCAATTTTTTTCCATATTTTGATTCTACGACTCAAATTATGCCAAAGTGCCAGGTTTTGTAAAAAATCACAAGCGTAGTTTCTAAATAATTAGTTTTCAAAATTTTAGCTCCTCCATGTTAATTGAATTGGATATATATTTATTAATATCTCCTTTTTTATTAAAATTATTTGATTCTTCCTTTCCCATTTTGAAATTTAGGTTCATTCCAAATAAAATCCGCCCATTTTTTATAACTCTTTTTTAAGATTTGTGTTTAAAATAATTTTTATAAACTTTTAGAAAAATATTTTGAAATATAACCTATAAAATTTTTACCATCATCTTAAAGTAGATGTATTTCTAAGCATACCTGCAAAAAATTAAGAGTTTTTTATTTCCTAAGATATATGTGAATTTACATACTAGCTCAATATGAAATTTGGCACATTTGTTATAAGTGATAAAAATGTCAAATATGGTTTATGCACTTTGTTAAAATTATTTGAAAGAATGAATGATGCACCTCCCCCAGTCATGCACAATGGGAGAAGGGAAAAGAAAATAGGTTGCCATAAATTAAAAATTTCCTCAAGTGCGTTCTTCACATAAACTGAAAAAAATACGGCAAGATAAATTCTTAAATTTCTCCATACTCACCAAAAATTACAAAATTTAATACCTAGGCATAATCTGAGTTGTAGAATCGAAACATGGAAAAAAATTGGTATGTTGTTTCAGAAAAAATCCAATTTGGTGTCAAAATACCTATGTTAGAATAACGCTATATGTAAATCTAATATATATTTTAAGTCTCACTTTCGAGACATGGAAAACACAAGTTATATTTCGCCAATCGGTCTAGTAGAACAGGCGATATAGAACTTTTTTTTTTTTTGTGCAAGGTGTACGTGGCTTAAATTGCAGGACATATCACTGAGCTTGGAAAAAGATCTGAAGTTTCATAATTTTTTCAAAAAAACACATTTCAAGGAATGTATAATATAAATTTGCTTTAAGCAACTGATAAAACTCAGACAAAATTTGCATATAACGGAATTAGTTATTTGAATTCCAGTAAAGCATGCAAAGATTATCTGCCTAGGAGAAGAGATGCCTTTGTGGAGAACTATTAAAGGAAAACTAGTTCATATTCACATCACATACCTGAAAATCATGAAAACCCCAACATATACAATTTCATTTATGGGACTCGAACCCAAGTCAAATGACCAGTATTCAGAAACAGTACAACTCAGTTGCTTGAGTGCCAAAATTTACATATAATGAAATAAACAAAAGCTTTTTTGAACATGTATGTGAATATTTAACAAAATGCCATTAGATTATCTATCCCATATGATTAATAAAAAAAATTAGTAATGCTTAATGCACATAAATCTAAGATGACCAACCTTGATTTCCTTGTAAGCGACAATCATTTTTTCTTTTGTTAACCTTAAAGCAAGATCCTGCATGTAAAAAAAAGAGACATTAATAAATACAGCATAAGAAAAATAATCAGTATAAAGACTATAGAAAACTGCAAATTGAAGCCATATGATGGCAGAAAAATAATTTTACCTCAGGTGTTTCATAATTTTTATGAAACTGGGAAACAGAGAAAGCTCTAATGTAATCACCCATTTCCTCTCTAGTTTCAATTGCTCTTTTTACAAGCCACTGCGAAATAAATTAATGACAATAAATTACCAAATATATTCAAAAACCTTCATTACAATCCCTATCTAGTAAAGACAAATTAAATAATTGCTAAAAAAATTAAAATTGAACATTAATTAATGGATAATTTGATTTGAAGCAT
Organism: Stegodyphus mimosarum; assembly: GCA_000611955.2. Lineage (NCBI taxonomy): Eukaryota > Metazoa > Arthropoda > Arachnida > Araneae > Eresidae > Stegodyphus > Stegodyphus mimosarum. Next base: position 15,562 of record KK115833.1, on the reverse strand, counting down.
TCATTTAAATTTAACAAGAATTTAAAAAGTAAAATGACTGAATACATTACAATTCAAATATTATTTACGCTTAAATAATGTTATAGAAATATAACGACAATAATTACAAATTATTTGGATAATTTATATTGCATGTTAATAGACCTTCATGCTTATTGACAGCCAACACTACAGTTTCTTTTTATACCTTGTTAAGCATGGAAACCAAAGAATACACTCAGGTGTCTATCATTTGCTAACATTGTATCTCTAGTTTACCATGAGACAACACAAATTACGAAAAATAAAAATCACACGATTTTTAAGTTATAAAATGCATGTCAAATTTTTTTAAAAATTCTATACGAAAATTAAATACAGAAGCTCAAATATGTCCAGTGCTCTCCAGTGTCTGAAAATTGTCTTTCTAAGACAATTTCTAGGGCACTGAACACAAATACATATAGGCAATTAGACCACCGCTGCCTATGCCTAAAATAGATACCAAATAGTGCTTTTTGAAAGTCAGAAATGACATCACCTTTTTTATTCTACGGTGATCTGCGGAATCAGCAAGCACTAGCACTCGCAAATTCGAAAGAGTTGAGTCACTTGAATTGGCCAACGAACAGCTCTTTTGTGATGAGGTAAAGTATTTCACTCTCATGAAATGGATTCAAATTCTGTCCTTGATGGTCTTCTAGGACCTTCCAATTGATCCATAGATGTCACCACAAGCAAACCTTCGCTAAACACAAAAGTGTTGAACAGCTGCAAGCGGTGTCATAGCATAACAGCTGCGGGCATAACTCTTCAGCAATAACTCAATGACCGCCCCCTGGCTACCACATTGGTGACCCAACGTGATAGGAACATGTACGCCTTGGTGCCTCACCGTACAAGTGTTCAGTGACCCATCTAGTCACGCCAAACAAATGGACTTGTACAGAACACCAATGCAATGATCAACCACATCAATGGAATGGGTTCAAAACAAATCGCAATGACAAAAAGTCATACCTTCTCATTAGCATCACAAATGCTGGGAGAGGATATAAGGGGGTCCACAAAGCCAATCCATGCTCGCAAATTCAAAAGAGTAGAATTACTTGAATTTGCCACCGAACAGCTCTTTCATCACAAGAAACATTATTTCACTCTCATAAAACGGACTCAAGTTTTGCCCTCGATGCTTTTTTGAAGGCAGGGCATCTGATTTCACCCATAGATGTTGCACGAGCATGCCTCTGCTAAAACACCAAAGTGGTGAACAGCTGCGAGCAATAACTCACTGTCACGCTGCCCCCCACGATTCTGATTGGCTTGTTTTCTTTTTTCACATTCCACTCTTCCGAGGGTCGTTTATTATACAGGCTCAAATTTATACTCCAACATTCTCAGCTCTGGGGATATCAAATACATAAGCATGATTCCTACCCTATGTTGTCCCAAACGGTAGAAGCTTTAGCTGTCTGAATGGGTAGCATGATGGAAACTTTTCACTGGATTCCCCTAGCAACAAATTTAAACTTAAAGCCACTTATGATAGAAATGTCATAGGGTAAATGTAGTTTTACAGTAAGCACTGCTTAATCTGATCACATTTTGTTCATAGCTAATTTGATAAAATTAACCAAATGATAACATTAAATAATGAGAAAAAATATCCTTCTTAAAACAGCAACTGAATTTAACTAATTTAATATAAATACTAACCAGAAGCATATAAATTAGTACTTTCACAGCATTTTAAGTTAGGAAAATGCAAATCTTTGTTTATAATGTTTCTCAAAATTATTTTACTAATGTTATACCCCTTAAACTGGTACTTAAATATTAGTGTAACCACCTTGGCGCAATTTAAGGCAGAAATGAAGAAAAGGCAGAAGCTACTTTTCAGGTACAAGCTGGTGATTTTCGAGCCTTTTTTTAAAAAGATTCCCAAACTATTCACATTTATCATAAGTCGACAAACATTATCAACATATGAAAAAAAAAACATACTTTAGCAACTTAAATTTAAAATACAAATCTGAATTATTAAACAAAGATTGTGTGATACATTAAAAAATAAAACATTTACATTCTTCTCCAAATTTTCTGCAATTTTTTTGCATTATTCTTCTCTTGAAGTGACCTATTTTCGCTTAAAAAAATATCAGAGAATTGCAGAGATTTGACTTTATGCACTCCTTGGCAATAGCTGAAATCAAGGAAATGCGTTCCAACAAAATTATCTTCCAGGGAAAGAAATTTCTTATTGCCAAAAATCAATTTTTTCCAAGCATCAAGTTTCTAACTTTATTCCAAGCCTCGGCAATGAAATTCAGCACATCAAAAATCCAACAAGTGTCTCGTGATAATTAACCATAAGTTACATAATTTTTTTAGAAGATCCAAAAATTAATACAAATGAAACATAAGTGGCTGGCATATATACAATTAAAATTTAAGTGCATGTTGAATGAGTTACAACACATTACTTGTAACAAACTTACTTTAATCGAAACTGGAAACAAAGGAACTTTCCATTCTTCCTCAACAGAGTATGAGAGATAACTCTGTATTGCTTCAAAATGACACCAGAAGACATTTTAAATAAAATTTCAGTAATTTTTTTTAAAATTAAGTTGCTGACAGGAATAATGGCTGGGTGCTTCTCAAATGAATCATCGAAAGTCACCCAAAATTGTTAAAATCAGAAAAAGCATATAAAGAAACACAGCGACAGACATGTTTCAGCATCAAAACAACACCAAAAGAGTTGTTTTCTAGGATTAATAAATGCAAAAACTTACTCTTAAATAGATGCTTTCCTTAAAACTTTCATTTTAGGCTTCCCATTACTATCTACAAATATTATTAGATAAATTTTCATCTACTATTCTAATGCTGAATAGCAGATGAAAACTTATTACAAGTAAAGCTAGATTCTTATAATAATGAATGCAAATGTTATCCTAAAGAAAATCTAATCATGACACTCAAGTTAACAATATGTTTTTGGATTCACCACAAAACACATTCTAAGATGGACACAATCCACCATATTTCTTAGATGAAACAAAACGAAGTTTTCCCATAGGGTCTAATTTGATAGTATTTATATAGATAAAGCAACACCGCATTCAAATTTAAAAGATTTCAACAAATGCATATTGCTTGCTTGAGAAAAATGTAACAACACTGCTATTTGCTGATATTTATTAAATTTATAAATTTAACATATAATGTCACTCAGTGCAAAAATGATAAAAATAACATGCGTTTCATATTTCGAACAAGTGACAAAATATCTAAACCTGCATGCATACAGTGGTACCTTGATACATATCATTAATCCTTGGACACACACCAAATATACTCTGTGAATAAGAAACAAAAGGAAAAGAATCTGTCATTATAAAAAAAAATCCTATTATTATTATTATAATAACACTGTTTAATACTAAAATACAAATGCTGTAAACAAAATATATACCGTACATAAATGTTTTTCTGTTATACAGATTAAAAGTAATTTCTCAACAAGCTCTAACATCATTGATCTTTGTTTGGTAATTGATTTCATCCCCTTCACAATGGTAGCTTATTTAACAGCATCATTATTTTTTACAATTGTAGACAGCATCATTATTTTTTACAATTGTAGACAGCATCAAACTTAGCATAAGATATGCAATAGCCAATTCCTGGATATTAGTGCCATCGTCACACTATTCAACAATCTTCTTTTTTTCACTTCCATAGTGATCCTAACAATTTTCTCCACTGTTTGACTCTTCTCCTTAATTTTCCTAAATTTGACTTTTCATGAATTTACAAAACATTTACAGGAGAAAACACAAAATAACTTGTAAATTCAGAGTTAAAATGCAGGTTGTAACTCACTGAACTATTATCGAACTAAAAAAACAGTCAAAAAAAAAAAAAAAAAAGAAGAAGAAAGAAACTGCATCCAAACACCAGTATCACTGTGTGATGAGCTGCATTTTAATCCCACTAAGAAAATGGTTTAAATAAATTTCACAACATTTTCAAAATTTTTGCTCCTGTTTATTTATATATTAGAATTTTCATTTACTTAAATCAGAAAAGTAAAATTAATTACTTGAATCACAGGAAATATATGGATAAAATCCAATCCCTGAATCTGATGTGGCTCGATACGGTGTGGGCACTTCATTTTGGGGAGTACTGCAACAATTTTTTCTGTCAAAGCTCTATCAGATAAAAAGCAACCGTAAGTACAAATGATTGTTGAATAGTAAAAAAACTCAAAACTGTTTACTCTAGTTTTAGTTAAATGATTTTACCCTTTGAATATAGTGCATCTATTTTAAAAAGAATTAATGAATTTGATGACCTCAAATTAATACTTCCTTCATTAGCAAAAATTTAAATGATATTTTTTATTTAAAGTTAGATACATGCATGAACACAAATTATTAAGTAAGATTACTCCTCAGCCAGTTTACTGAAATAATTTATATTACTTACAAGCACATGAAAATCATAAATTGTGTAGAAAATGCAATGACAAACTATGAAGAAAATAAAAAATTCATTAAGAGTACTGCTTAATAACTTTTAAAGATTCATATTATGTCAAAATTAGTTTCTCATTTAGGCATAACAGTGCAGAATTGATTCTCATCTGAGTACCACTTTGTTTTTCTCATGACAGAATACATTAATTTGACTACACTTCAGCAATGATCCTCCTAAGCATTAAAGGCCCTCATTGGCAGTTATGGAGAGATCAAGGGTTTAGCTACCACTCTGATTCCAAAGGAGACATTACAGACTGATTCAAGCACTCATTCCAAAGATCTGATAAAGAAGTTTGTTTTTTCTCAGGAATGACTTTAACATGTCACACAAAACAATTGTTCAAATGGATTCGAGAACAGTCAAAATGGATATTTTCATTGAAATAAGGTACCCAAAAGTTTTCGCAATTACAATTCATCCTTTACTTTGTACAAGGAAGTAAAAACATCACAGATATAATAATTCATACTGATTTTAGAAAAAAAATCAGTGTTCCCTCTAAGCTGCTCATGTGTGCAAATGCATATTGATATTTGAAGAACTATATTAAGTGCTCTTACTTCCACTGTGCATTGTTGATGGCAGGAGATCAAAAGAACATACATAATAATTGAAATAGCATCTTGCACAACTATATTTCCATCCTATGCATTTGTAGGAAAAGTTAAAAGGAACACTATCAAATGTATATCAACTACTTTTTCTCGGATATGAAAGAAGAATCATGATTATATTAAAAATTTATTTACATATTAGTTCACATTTCTGCAACAGATTTACAAAATAAAATACTTCAAACATTAGATTACTCTACTCTTCACAGCAATATAATTACAATTAGTAATTCAAGATTGCAAATTATGTAAAGCTGTAACCCCATTTGAGAAATGCTTTTGTTATAATAAAGATGAAAATTTTAAAAATTATTATGCATGCAAGAAAAAGTATTTCGTAAGAAAATTTTGTAAACATACATTTTTTGTCCAATGGTAAGATTTTCTTGAAAAAGAAGATCCACATCGATATCAAAATTGCAAACTTCTATACACCATGTCATACCACCAACCACCTAAATATTTGATATAAATTTAATTATTATTTTGTTTGATGCAGTGACACAAACATAAAATTATTTAGAAGTGTAGTGGTTAACCATAACTGGACTTTTAAACTGTTATTTACTTTCTAAATCTCTACTTAGCTGCATTATTTCCTACATCTAAAACAGTAACTTTAACTATGAAGAAACTGTATGCATATCTCAGAAGTAGTGTAATTACGCTCATGCTCGCATTCAGATAGTGCTTATTTAACATTTTTTTTAATATAAAAGTTGTTAATGTGAAGATGATTAATGATTTTATTAAGTGAATTAGTTCTCTTTCAGGATCTCTTTCAATGTACGTAGTGACCTAGTACACTATAGTGGTGGATCCGACATACAAGTTAAATTAGCATTACCATTGTGATTCCTCAAACAGTTTTTAAACAGGAAGCTCAACAATTCATTATCTTCAACTGTATTAAACCACATATCTTCCCACAATTTTTTCTACTTTCATCTTTTGATTTTTGACATACAACAATTTTACAATATACACCACTTCTGAGAAGTTTAAATAAAAAACATATCACCTTTAAAAGCACATATGGACAGTTTTACTAATATTACTGTATTCTATATTTCATAGAAGTCCATTATTAATTTAAACAATATTCTTTGAATTTGCTAATGTATTTTCCATTTTGTGCATACATATTACATTGTACTATTAATCAGAAATTTATAAATCCTATTCCGAAAATGTACGAGAGATATACATAAGAAGGAGACGTGTACATAAATAAGGTATTCTTCTGAAATAAAGCTACATTGAAATATTACTTAAGGAAAATGAAAATAAGAACATTTTTGAGCGTCATAAATTTGTTGCTATTTTGTATTACTCTATAAGTATAAACTGTGTAAGAAATGGAAATTTTTAAAAATGAGCAAAAATTTCAAATAATTCTTTACACTACACCTTATGATAAACAACAATAAATATTTGAAAAAATTTCTATATGGCATATTTTAAAAATTACTTTATCAAAAGGTGAAAGTCCCTTAATTCGAGCTCGAAAATAGCCTGCTGCTAATAGAAGCTCTATAATTTCCTGGAATTTTTTCTCTTGTTCTTCATCTTCTCGTACTTCCACCTAAAAAGTAAAATGCAACAACAAATTTAATTAGATTAAAGGGCTATAAAAGTTGCAGTTCTAGTAATTACATTTTAATTATTTACATCATAATGAGAAACTACCAGTGCTAAATTGCATATAAATAACTTCATAACATATTTAAATTTTCCATTTTAGTTAAAAATAGTCAAAACAGCATAGGAAAATACTGAATACATTCAAAAGTTATCATCAACAGGCTAAGCAATGAAATGCATTAATAGATAGGATATGCACTGCAATCGTTACACAGTAGTAACTTGGAATATGTTCACACTGAAATATGTTCAACATGGTATACAACATCCTTTTTGCATATAATGAATGACAAACATGTGCACTTTCAAGACAATGCTGTATTTTATGCCGAATACAAGGTTGTCGATTTGCCTGTTTTATTCAAAGCTGTCTCATGAGAAGCATTTCGCAAGTGATATAACGTACATTCCTGACAATATTTCCAACACTGATAGCAACTATTCAAGTATATTGAAGACAGTCATAGCGAAACTGATGAGAATTTCTCGATTCCTCTGCGGATAGTGATGAATCTGAAGATTCATTTTCTGTTCAAAACATTCGAGAATGGTGTAAAATTGATATGCAAAACATTACGCCACCTCCTGTTTTATTTCCTTTTTTTTGGCAATCATTGTAGAATGCTTATATCTTTTATAAAAAGGTTAACTCATTGCAAAATATAATGCTTCTAGAATTCCATTTGCAAATTATTGAGCTAAGCATTCAGATCTATTCAGATGTAAATTCCAGTGTTTACCCTGGCAAACTAGCACAACTCTCACACCCATGGGACTAACAGCTCGATATTTTATTAGCCAAGCAACCCCCAATTCCATCAAGAAAGAGCCTCGTAGACAGTGTGCTGTTTGTTGCTTAAAAAAAAATGAAATTGGCAAGAAAATTCATAAAGAAACATGAATTTGGTGCAAAGCTTGCAAGATAGGACTTTGCCTCGAGCTTTGTTTCAAATTTATCATACTAAACTTCACTTCTAATAAATGGTTTGTAAGTATTTTGCATATTTTCATCAGCATATACGATGTAAGTTTGCTTAGTGTATTTCATAAAATGAATCATAACTTAACGAAGATTAATTTTCAGAATTTTGCTTTTATATGACAATTCTTCAATTTAAATTTTCTGGTAACCTTTTTTATAATTCTAATTCCATATTGAAAAAAAAACTTACTTACAAAAAATTTTTGCATGTTTTAACTCTAAAACATATGTAGATCTAAAATATGGGATTTTTGAACAAATTTTGATAAAAAAAATTATGCAGCGAGAGGGTTAATGGGTTTTAATGAAGTTAATGAGAAGAGTCTAACAACAAAGAATAGTTAGGATTCCCCATGGAGGTGAAAAATTATATCATTAGAAATCACAAAGATGGCATACGTATCCGAGAGTTGGCTATTGCATACCGTAGGCTGAGAATGACGGTATCTATGGTTGTGAAAAATAAAGATATTATTAAATTGGCTAATGTTGCAAAGGGCTGAATCCGATTAACAAAGATCAGAGACATTACAGCATGCTGAGAAATTGCTTTTGATCTTGAAAACAAACACACATATATGTCCAATGGGTTAATCTTCACTGTACGGTTCCGTTAGGTTTCTGTTTGAAAAAAATCACAAAGCAGTATTCGTTATTCATGAAATAGGTGTTTTAGTAACCCTAATGTTGAGAAAACTAGCACTGGGGAAAATTGTACGAATATTGCCAAATGTGTTGTGATAAGTTGAGAATTTGGCTATTTTTTCAATAGTAACCCTTTCGTATGGAGCAGAGATTTTCAATTGCTGGGTTTGGTTGCATGTGCATGATGTTTTATGAAAGTGGTGCCTGAAAGGGCGTCTGAAAATTTGCTTAGTGTTATAAATGAGAATACTATTCCAAATACAGCTGCAATTTCTGACCGCTGGAAGGAGTACATAAAATAGAAGGAACATGGAGTGGAATTAAACGCAGTTTAACCAGGAGGAAAACGAAGGAGAGCTTGCTGTATTATTTGGCCGACTATATGTGGTGCAAGAAGAAGCAGGGAAACAAAAACAGCGGACGAGCCAAAGTGACCAGATATTTAATTGAACTGCTTACGTGCACGAGATACTGGAAATGTTAACATATGCACATGAAGAAAAGGTATGTTAAAAAATTGACGTTTATTTTATTTATTGATTAGATTTGATTTGTGGTAATTTTTGTTAAAAGATTTGTTGTTTAATATTTTTATGTTAGGAAATATATATTTTTGGTTATTTGATTAGCATGATAGTTTTAACTTTGTTTTAGCTTTCTGATTTTGTTTAAGAGAAAATAGATCGATGTGTGCACGCAGAAAGTTAAAATTAGTGCACAGTGCCTAGTTTGTGCAATTCTTTGATTTTTTTTTTAAATTTCAAATAGGCCGATGTGTACATGGATAAAGTTAAATTAGTGCAAAATGCCTCATTTGTGTAATTCTGTGATGTTTTTTAAGTTAAAATAGGTCGATGTGCACATGGAGAGAGTTAAATTAGTGCACAATTTAACTCTCTCCATTACACACGACTTTGTGCAATTCTGGGATTTAAGTTAAAACAGGTCGATGTGTACATGGACACTGAGTAAGTGTTTGATTTCTTGTTTTGATTTTCTGCAGGGGGTGGAAAGATCGGCCCCATCTTTCCTTCATTGCGCCAAAAAAGAAACAATTCACCAAGCGTTACCGTGGAGTAAAGATTAACCGTCTAGTGTTTCATTTACATACGCTATATATTTCATTTGAATTTGTATTTCAGAATAATGATAACATATAATTATGTTATAATAATGATAACAGGATCTTTTTTCAAAGAACAAATTATTTTTCATTTGTTTCTTATAGGAAAAGTTTACTTCATATACATCCAAGGACCTGGAACAGATTAATGGCATATCACTGTATTTAAAAAAAAAAAAAAATCAAATCTATGTAATAGAGTGCATATATTCCACATAAAATCTGCATCTGATACATCACACGAAATATACTCATTTCATCAATATAAAAACTGATCAATAGGTATATGTATAAATATGTCTAAAAGATGTATAAATTTTGAAACTTTTACACTTCTGATTTATAGTTAATATTTCACTGCATTTTACTTCTCATAGATTAGAATCTGAAATCTACATTACATGAATTAGATCAATCAATTAGAACTTTATTACATGAATTAGAACTGATCTTACTGAACTAGCTACAAAAGCTTATTCTTGACTAGCAACCATTTTTAAACGAACTTCTCATCAACTTCCCAAAAATGTTCTGCTGGATGACACCTGAAGTGTCAAGTAGATTTAAAAAATATAAAAGCTATCAAATATTATAATGATATTTTGAAGACCGCATAGCTGATGCAAGCAAACTTCAACATGTAATTATAAATTCTCCATAAGCCTCTAAATGCATAAAAATGGACTCATACATAGAGTTTAAGAGAATACAGAATTATAAGGTCTATTGGACATTTTAAGAAGTCATTTACAATTCAATATAAAAAAAATTGTCATCATTGCGATTAAAATCAATGATCAAGAAGTAAACTAAATTCGCATTTTTAAATGTATAAATATTTTATTGACCTCTTAAAAAATTTAAATAGTTTTGCACTTCGTAGTAAAGCAGTTTAATTTATGTACTTAGCAGTCAAGTACATATGTACCAAGAAATTTTTAGACCCATACTAATTTGTAATACATTCTTTATAATTTAAACCAATTATTTGCTGCTGCCATATTCAGAATCAGTTTTTCCTTGAAAGGCAGCATCATAAAAATGTTTACTAAACTAAAATAATTCTGTCAAATTCTTATAAGTATCAGAAAAATAAGGGTGAAACTTAAAACGTCAGTAATGAGAAGTCAGATGTCAAATTATTTTCCAAACCAATTTAGAGTTCAGGAAAAACTTAAATTTCCTTCATATATACTACAAACTTATTTTCTTAACACAAGAACCTTCAAGAATCTTGTTATTCAGAAAATCAGAAGAAAATAAAAGCATAATTAACAAGTTTCTCAAATATACACCCTACCAAAATATAATCATAACACCGAAAAACTAACAACACTATGATATAGATTAACTCTTTACTTAGTAAATGAATGAGATTATGATACTTTTTAAGATACCTGAATCCGAGAGCAAATTTTCAAGGTTTTATAAGCAAGCGAAAGATAAAATTAGAATTTAAGATAAGCATTTTAAATCAAAATAAGCTACTAAATTACTGTATATAGATTTTTATTATGGTTAAACTAAACACAGTCACACAAAAGAGAGCTTACGTTCATAGATTTATTGTTAAAGCTTTCAAAATCGGGTAAAGGCGGTAATTTCGGCGGATTGTTTTTTGAACGAATCACGCCCACGACGGAAGCTGCCATTATTTCATTATGACAACATTGCCAGATGGTAAACGAAAGATAATTTCACGGAGTATATCATTATACTCCGTGGATAATTTAATAAAAAAAAAGTACGGGGCAGCCTCCAAAACGTCTACTGCGAAAACTAAAGTAAAAATATCCAATATGAAAAAAAAAAGTAACAGATTGCGCATATCGAGAGGTTTTTAGCTCTGAAATCTCTTTCAAAATATTAATCAACATGTCCATGAACAAAGGCGCTGAGAGCAGGTTTTCGGCTTTTCGAAATAGTAAGTTTTTTCCCAACGTAGGTCGTTCCCAGTAAATTTTTGAAAAGGTGTTCACTTCTAAAAGCTAAAACCTCAGGGACTACTCAATATAGTCATCTGCAGATCACTTAATTTTTCATAAGGATGACGTAATAGTTGCTTCAGGATTCTGTTTCCACTACTGAAAATCACTTACGCAAGTAATTTTCGATTCTTGATGTAATGAAATAAGGAAAGTTCCTAGTTCTATTGATATGATATTTGTATTATTTATTACAGTTGAAGAAATATTCAATGGGGAAACTTCGGAGATTTCCATTTCAAATATTTCTTCCCAAATATTCGAATATTTTAAGTTACTTCACTCAAAGCTGTATGTAAGTAAAGCGTCGGCACTCCCATACTATAACATGACGCCAAATTGCAGCGCCAATCCACTGCAGTGGTGGCGATGTAAACTAAATCTCTTCCCCTCTTCCTTTCCCCTGCAGTGACGTCATGGGGGTCCGAAGTAAGATGGCGAGGCCGTAATGAGTTTTCATACGATTGGATGTAAATATTTTGCAATTGCGTCGTAATTATATATATAAATGTATATACTTTCTATTTGTACAGTATTTCAGAGTCCTAAGTGGACGAAAAGAATACATTTTTAAGCAAAGTTTATTGTTATTAACGTTAAAATTATGCATTATTTCTTCTCCACTTACAGAGCTTCTACCTAAAATACTTTCTCAAATATGACATGATTTTTTTAGCTTCTGAGGCATCTTTTAAATGAAAAAAATCTAAGTCAATTTGTAATTAATGCTCAATTCGGTCCATTTCAAATTAGCGCTCTTTTTATTTTAATAGTGAAATACATTAAATAGTACATAACTTTCTCCGAATATTTCTGAAAGGGAATAAAAAAAAAAGATTTTTTAAAATATTATTTAAAACTTGTACCTGCGTTATTATAAAATATAGAGGAATAATTCTTTTAATTATCAGATTTTTTTACCTTTAATTTCAACAATACATATCCTAAAACTGTTCTTTATTGCTTCCTTAAGTACGCATCGTCTCAAGGAAACGTGTAGAAATGTATTCCATCAGATCTCGACGAAATCTTACTCCTTACTAGCAATCCTTAATCCGCAGTATCGATACGCCATTAGAGAAAATTTAAAAAAAAAATTGGTTCTGAAAAGAGCCTTTTGTAATTAAAAAGTACAAAATTAATAAGTTATAAATAACACAACCAAAGCACGTTAGAAGTTAACAAGATTTCCGTAGAATCAAACAAACATCCAAATCAAAACAACCAATGACTGAAAAGAAAAGGAGCATGCGCAGTTTTACTGATTGTGTTTCCACATCGCCACCGCTACGAGCGCTGCGGTCGTTACAAAGCGCAATTTCTCCCACTGAAGTGCCGACGCTTTACTTACATACAGCTTTGACTTCACTTGTGCTGAAGTTGTCAGTAGCTGGTTGTTTTTGTATCTTATCTGGTAATTTAGCATGTGATGTATATTTGTAACTAGATTTTGTGTTTTGCATTTCGAATTCGTTTATAATTCTGTATTATTTTAAAATTTGTTATGATGCCATTAAGACTTGCACTGCCTTTACGTGTTTAACTTTATTTTCATTTACATGCTCACCTCAGCTCGCCTTACATGTTTCGTTCGTGAAAGAAGTGCTACGTGATTGAGGTATTTTTATGCTTAGAACTTTTGTCATTCCTCAACATTTAGAAGCGCCTCTACTACTTCGCAGTAAATTAGAAAGTAACTATTTACTCGATGAAAATAGGTCGGCACAGACCAGGTACTCCGGTGTTTGAACCACTTGAAGAAGCAAACTTACGTAAGTGTAAAGCGATTTCAAAATTTGCCATGATGGAGCATTACGAAAATCCCAAAAATTACTAAGTTTGATATCAGATGTGTAATGAGCATGAGTAATCACTTCAAAGCCATTGTCATTAATAAAATTCTGAATATTAACTGCTCGATTAACTTTGGCTTGGTCGAAGAGCACAGTTGCAAACGTTTCAAGCTGCTTTATTGAAATAATAGAAAGAGCTTTGTCTTGAAACAAGATTGAGGTCTACCCGTCCAACGACGGCTGGTTAGCCGAAGCACATTGGAAATGCTAGACGTCCAACCAGCTGGCAGAGACATTTTCGTAGTATCTGCGTGTTCTAGTTAGTGGCAATATTTAACTCGAGTAATCGCATCAAGTTGTTAGAAATTTCGGGCTAATCTTTGGAATATGGTAACTGGTAGTTTGGCGACATTTTAGTAAGGCGATAAAAATTATAATAATAATAATAATTTTTATTAATTTAATGTATATGTTTATTTATATTTTAATTAGTGTTCTTTAATTTATTTATATTTTAATTAAATGATAGTCATTTTGTGCATTACGCGTTTGTAGCATTTTGCAATCCATTTCAGTACAAGTAAACCTGCATGGAAATAAGTTAAATATTTGACACTAAGTATTTGCAACCATTTTTAATGTTTGCCTTATAAATTCGCAGGTGACTTTTATAATGGATAATTTAGAGGGAAAAGAAAATTAATGTAATTTCTTGCATATTTTATTTATTTTATACGTGCAAATGTTCATCCTTGGAAAGGGTATATGCAAGCTGAACATATAAAAGCTTGCATAGTATACATACTTTTTAGCGATCAGGTAATTTCATATATGTCCTTTTTTACCAACTTCAAAGATTCACAAAATTTTCCTGCATTTTCGTGGAAATTTTTCTAATTTACGAGAAAAATTATTTACATGTTTCATATACAAATTTGCCCTGTAAAAACAAATTTCTGTGCACGTATGTTCCACTACTTTTCGGAAAATTCCGATCGTGATTTTAGCTAATAAGCACTTGAAAACAATTTCGCACCTAATCTTCGTCATGATTAAGCACTTTTGTTCCATAAAAATTCTAGCATAAACGTAATTCGGCTAGCAGATTGTTGGAAAAAATGTTGAGTTTAAAAAAAAAAAAAACCCTTTACTTCGTGAAAACAAAATGGCGTCCCCCAGCCAAGAAAAAGACTGGCAGGTTGCTGTAGCAAGGTTGCTCGCCAAAAAACCGCCAAGTTACCATAATCCGAAGATTAACCAAATTTCGATTAAAATCATTTCATTTTTTGAAACTTGTGTGTGCTGTTATGTTAAAAAAATTTATGTTCCACGACCTATTTCGGATCAAAAATAGGTAGTTATTTCATACATATCTAGATCATAGGAGCGGCAATGTGATATATTAATGCATATATGAAATTGGATCCAAAGGGAATGGCCTTGCATTTTCGCCATACATGCAGATTACTTGACTTTTAATGCTAATTTAGCTAGACAACAGAACCAAATTAGCAATTAGTTACCAAAGAAATATAAACATATGTGGAGAACTGTTTATTATTATCCTTCTTCATTATTATTTCTCCATTGACCCAAAAGAGGTCCTACCAGCTTTCTCTCTTTTGTCCAGTAGGGGAAAATTTGGATCGGTTAGACACTCTGTTCCTGGCTGCCGTGGTGAAGCACGAACTCACTGGTCTTCTGCCTCATGATGCCTGCATAGCTATACTACAACTTTCATACCTTTTGCTAACATGAACTTACTACCTCTAACAATCCTTATGTCGTACGACATGCATGGAGTATTTGAGTCTGATTTTTGATGTCTCAAAAATATGTCTGTTTATACATTTTATCACTATTCTCAGAGCCAGTCCTAGCGCGGGAGAACAAAATGATGCACAGCACGTAGGCGACCAAATTTAAGGGTGGTGAAATGATTATTAAACGTATCATATTTCTGTAAAACGGGGCGACCAGTTTTCATTTGCACGTGGACGGTCTAGGATCGGTACTGACTATTCTTTTTTTTTATTAAGTCAAAAACTTAACCAGAAATTATGAAAGCTTTCTGGTTAAGTGATTAACTGTTATGTTTTGAGGATAAAACTGAAAATCTTATTTAATTTATTATTTTTATTTTCATTTATTTATTTTGCGTATGTGTGTGTGAAAGTCTACTGGCGAACAAGCGGGCGTCCCGGCAAATACAGTATCTTTTGGATGCATACGCTAATAACGCG
>KK115832.1:6703-21053 GCA_000611955.2 Stegodyphus mimosarum | reverse complement strand
CCCCCTCGACAGATAAAGGGCATCACTTTATAATTCATAGACAGCAACACATACAGGCATATATGATTTTCAGGGCATTCTCAAAACATAAATGCAGCCATGGACACTGATCTGGAATCATGAACACTGATTCAGCGGTTTCATAGCTAATTTGTCGCACTGCTTAAAGGGCTGTAGAACTCTGCACTCATGATGAGGCTGGAAAGCATTACATGATGTCCACAATGATTTATAAATGGCAATTCCACTACAAATATTCAAAACATGGAATTCCCTTAAATTTAATCTTGTGTATCCTGTTGTAATAAGGCTCAATATTATGCACCCTGCATACCCAAAATATTTTGTTGTTTCCATAACCAACTAAAAAAAGCACTCCAATAATCATGCCTCTGGAATTCTGTCTAGTCTCACTTATATAACATCTGTCAGAGGGTACAATGCGCAAATGCAACATCTGTAACACCTATTACAGACTGACACTTTCAACTTTCCTCTTAATTCTCACTAGGTGGCACACTTTTGTGGCAAATAGCAAAGCTATACCACAAGTCTCAAAAACCCTTTTTTTCACAGGTGTTTGTATTATCTTGCACCCATCTAGATATACAGAAACTTCTATGACAATAGTTGAATAACTTGCATTACATGTGATAACTCACTATAAAATGCAAAACTTATGTTGTAGTAAAAGAATGTTTAAAATAACATTTTATAGAGCAAGAAACAACAATTAATTAAAAATTTAAGTAATTGTTAAAGCTATTTAACAATAAATCAACTCCAGAATACGTTTGAAAAAAAAGTCTAAAAAATGTGACTACTTACCGCCCTCTGCACTTTTCGTGGACGCACTTCACGCCTATCATAAAATACAGTGAAATAAGTTAAGAACACTAAAAAAGTTTATCTTAGTCATTATTACAGAGTGCATGAAAGAATATAATTATACATGAAATAAGCATTTAAAACCCTCTTAAATGTAGATAGGGATTTTACACAAAAATAAAAAATTCTAGAACAACAATAACACTATCATTCATAATAAATACCACTCCTATGGAATATTTTTTAAAAAAGTATCAAAAATAATATGTTGAGCTTTCAACAAAAAAAATTAAAGATCATCTAATTGGAAATTTTATGTTTACAACTGCAATAAAAATTTAGACAAAGTGTGAAGGAAATCACCTACACATTTTGAGCTCTGTTAGTGCCTGCCAAGAGAGTGCTTTACAGTGTACTAAATAAACAATTACAGTGATGCCCGATTTCCTTTTGAGTGACACATGTTATAAAAAAATCAAAAATGCATGCCAAATGCAAAGGCAATGAAGGACAGAATTGGATATTCAGCCACAGTCATATGTACAGTCTTTTTCCGAAAATAAGGGGGAGGGCAAAAATAAAAGTATATTTATATCTTTTTATTTAATATTTATTTTATGCAGAATACAGAAATTTAAATTTATTCAATTACAGTCATGTCATCTTCTTCTGGAACATCGGCATAAATAAAATTCTGAATTATATTCTGATTTTCTTCCAAATCCATTTCCTGTTGAATTATTGGTCCGAATCTCTCGTGTCTCGCGATATAGCTATCGTTAAATGAATACTTCTTGTCTAAGTAGCGTGTTCGTAGTGCATTGGAAACATCACTATCAGTTATTTTGTTATAAAAAAGGCGGAATTAATTAGTTCTGGATTTTATTTTTTTCATCAGAGTATAATTAATAATTTAAAAAAAATTTGGCGGCACAAAAATTGCCACTGCACAGTGATTGAGAATCGCAGTTTTAGACAAACGTTACGATCCGAACCCTTTATTTTTTTTATCTCTGTTTATATGTATAAGATATCCATAAAAATGGAAATATCATAACATTTTATAAACCAGAACAGCAGAACACTCATAAATCATATAAGCATCAAGATGTACTTTCACATATTGCTAGACTGAACTTTCCTGCCAATTATGTTTTTCTGAAGGTGGGCAAAGCTGTGTCAAACCAAGAATGCTGAAATAAAATTTCTGTTTCATTTATTATTTTAATTTCTTTATAGACAAAAGACAGTTCTTTAAAGTTTTTACAACAAAAACAGATTTCTATGCTTGTGAGAAAACCACAGCATGTGCAATGACAAATTTGTGCATTTTTTGTTCAGTGGAAATAGGTTAGTGTGCACACAGAGAGATCAACAGTGAAACAATGCCAAGTTGTATGCAATTTTGAGTTTCTTCAACACTAAACAGATCACTGCATACTTGAGAACAGAGCCGGGGGGAGGATAAGTATTTTCATTATGGATGTTTTTAGCACTTCTAATTTTGTTAATTGGTTACTGGTTTATGTAATTCTTATAGTACCAAGATTTGTAAAAATGGCTATCATCTTTTCCTTTGGGTAAAAATTAGTCATTAACAGTTGGCCCTAATGAATACTGTCTTAGCTTTACGTATTCTCATAATCGTTCAAGCAAACTTTAACGATTTTAACTACGGTAAATTTCCAAATACAAGCTGATGTGCGTATAAGACACAACTGTTTTTTTTTCCCTCAAAAAATTTATTCAAAATTCAAAACCCATATATAAGTTGAAATGGGGGCGAAATTCCAGCAACGTTCCGACATGTCTCCGTGAGGACAAAAATGTTGCCAAGCAGGTAAATCTTCTAGATTATTTTCCAATCAAATCACTATAAAATAAACAACAGATACCAGAGATGATAGTTTTTAACCCTAGTAACCATTTCTGAAACCAGCATAATTTTTCTATTCATATGTTGTACGTATGTGACCTATGGTATGTATGCCAGTCCTTTTCGATGCCATTTTATTTTTGTCTGAAACATGAACAATGCAAATTACAAACTACAAGTGATTATGTTTCATGAAAATGCTAATAGTAGTATAGCTGCTCAGCATTTCTCTGTAAATGCAAAATGAGTTCAAGAAAGAAGAGGAAGTGCAAATTTCACAAACATTAGATTTTTTTTGGTATTATGCATTGGTCATCAAAATTAAAGGATAACGACAGAAATAAAATTTAACTGATACTTAAAAATTATTAATAGAAATTTGTACAAAAGCATTCATTAACATAAATCGTAATGTATGGCAGTTGTTTATTCCAAGAACATTGAAATCAAACCAAATTTATCGAAACTGGAAAATGATGGAAAAATTAAGTCACCTCTTTAGGGGAAAAAAATTAAATATGGTGTATGGTCACCTATGACATATATGCATATCTCGCATCTTGATTTTACAGATTTTATCAAAAAGTGTTGATCAAGTCTTGTACAATTGCTTGCTAACTTTCTAAAAGTGTACTTTTCAGCTCTTGGAGGGACTGGGCAGGAATCTGGTGCACTGAAATTCTTCACCCTAAGGCATCCCACATCTGTTCAGCCGGTTCAAGTCCGGTTCATAAGATGGCCAGTTCATTCGCGTAATATCTTAGGTTTGCATGCATTCTGACACCACAAATGCTCGAAGAGGCTGAGCATTGTCATCCATTAGCAAAAACTCCAAGTCAACAGCATCCCTAAACGGTCTAACTTGGGTTCTAATACTTCGTCCACATATGTCCAAGCAGTTACAGAACCCACTAAAAGATATGCAGCTGGGTGCAGCCATTCCATCGCAATTCCTACCCAAAACCCGATCACTCTCAGAAATCACATTCCCTGTAAACAAAACTACAAACTGGAATCCCAACAAGCGTCCATTGCGCACGTCATTATCAGTCACCGAATCTGCATATTTCCAGCACTAACATATGAGCAGAAGTGCTATTTTGTGCTGATTTGTAAACATAAATAATTACAGCATTGTGTATTGGCATCATCATCAAGATACATAAGGCCTGCACTCTGAATCGAAACTAGCTTGTGACGTCACGTGGTTAACGGACCCTCAGCCGTAACTTACACAATAACACTCCTCGAAACTTTCTCCGCATTCTTTGTCCATCCCACATATCAGAAGCTTCCTAGCTCTTAACGCTGTTAGACATACTTCACACGCTTTTGTTAATCCATAGATTTCGTTAGTTTTATTAACATTTCTGCCTTATTCATTGCTTTTTCAAGTTAACTGTTTCATGCTACATTTTCATTTCTCCATATTTTCATGTGAAAAGTTTCTAAAGTAATGTATGTAACATTCATATTAAGGCAATTAAATTATGGAATTGCAAAATGAAATTTTAAAAATTTACAGTTATTGAAAAAATAGTAGCAATTGAGTTCATATGTACACATATTTGCCTCCATTGTATTTCAGTTCAATGGAATATTAAAAACAATTCTTTTCCAATTATTTTTTGAATTGCATTCTTTAATTTGAGTATGTGGCCCCACCAAAAAGCCATGTATGGAAATTTGCTCAGATTATAAAAATAAGGTTTGAACATGATGTTATGATTTATATTTTCTTTTCATGTGAATATTAATAGAAAAGATATTTTCAGAATCGAGGAAATGCTTACAGTTAAATAAGCATAATGTAACTAAGTATTTGCAAGAAATTTCAGTTTCTAAAATATTTTTAAATATTTCATACATTTTTACAATATTTAAAAAAAAAACTGTGTATAGGTTTATTTAAAAAACTTTTTCATGTTTAATTTGGAATTTTAATATTGACAGTCTTCAGAGCTATATAATAAACATTATATAAATTTAGTTTACAGATTCTGTTGAATAATTACGTAGCATTAAGAGAAAAAAATTAACTGTAACATAGATTAACATACAATATGTAAGTAACAAATAATTTAAAAAATAGACCATTTAGTAATTTATTACATTCAGAAAACCTTTCTAATTATGTTCTTCTAACTAAATGTTAGTCTAAATATGAAGTATCCTCTGTCATTCGTTTGATGATTTACAATCCTGATACATTAATATGATATATACAAATAAAAATATGCAATAATTATGGAATGTAAAATGTGTCCACCAGCAAACATTTTGTTAAAGTAGTTGGGCGACAAACAATTTGATGCGGGGTGCGAATCAGTAAAAGAGACACATATGCAATACAGAAAAATCAAAGTAAAACTTTTGTTACTTCAATTTTAAAACCAATTTTTCCTTCAAAGAAATGATTTGCTTTTAGCAGCACAACAGCTTTCTCAAACACTTTTACCTTGAAAATAAATAACAACAAAAGAAAATAAAAATACTCCATATTCGTATAAACATTTGTAAAACATTATATAGCCGCTTGTAATTTTTACAAGCAGCTTACATTATATAGCCCCTTCAATTTTGTTTTAGACTGGATGTATAGTATGAGATGCCAATTTGATAGATAGGAATGTGTGTTTAATAAGGAAGCTAAACTGCATGAAGACAGGTCCCCTAGCAGTGACATAGTAACTTAGCGGGCAGGCCCTATCTATCTCGAGGGTGACAGTATTGGTCGCAACATTAAATTGGTGGGCATACGTTTTCTCATTACCCTTTAACTTTGATGACCAGTGTAAACAAATTTGAAAATAAATTATTTTTATTTCGGAACACAGAGGCTGTTCGCATATTTTTTGGATGATTTTGCTTTGCTGTAAAAAAAATTTCTGCCTGGATTTTTAAGTACACCTATATTTTTGAAAGTATTTCAATATCTAAAGCTATGATAGTTAATGTTGTCAATAATAGAGGGGAAAATGTCAAAATTTAGTTTCAAGTGGAAAAATTGTTCCAAATATGTATCCAAGAAAAACATGGAATAATTTGAATGTTGTAAAAATAAGATCTTTAATGTTAGAAGAAAATCCGTCGATTCAAAGGACAGTTGCAAAATCATTAAAATGCTCAGTGTCAACTGTAATCAAAGTGATTAATGTTGATCTGAATCTTAAAAAGGCGAAAAAAACATAATGTGCATTGTCTTTCTCCACGATATATCAACGAATGCAGAACACGATGCAGAATTCTTTAAGAGAAACATTTATCCACACAAAAATGGAAAAATGTTGGGTAAAAGTTTACAATTTGGTGCACCTTGTTTTTTCTGGTGATTCTTTTTTGATGCCAAGATAGGTGCCAGTAAAGCACAATTTCAAGATTGCAGCTACACAAAACCAAAATAAATCAAAGAATTGCACATACTCGGTGTCCATGTACACACAGATCTATTTTCACTTTAAAAAAAAATCAGAGAATTACACTGGCATTGCAGACTGCCTTGATTTTGTCCATGTACATTTCGATTTACTAAAAAAAAAATCAGAAAGCTAAAACCAAGTTAAAACAATCTTGGTTACCAGAATAAGGAATACCAGAATAGAGTTTCATCGCCAAAATGTGAACAAAATTTTTTGCCAGTTGATGGAACACCCAATTCTACACTAAGGCCAAATGTTGTCACAATAAATGAATCTTGGGTGTGATAGAAAGAGATCCATTTCTTATCATGAAAGAGGAGAAAATATTCTTGAAACATTGTTCAAATCTAAAGAGTTTTCCTATGGGATTTATGACTGCTGTTGGTTTTTCATATAACAGCAAATTAAAAATAAAGAGTTTGAAGAAAATGTTAAGTTCAACTCCAAACATTATTAAAAACATATTTTATTCCCAATTTTCAAATATGAAATGCCTTCTCTTGACACACCGTATGATCAATCAGTACAACCACATCAAGACAAAGCAAGCAGTGACATGTAAAATTCTACCATTAATTTCCTGGAAAAAATATAATAGGAAACAGGTATCAAGGTATCCTTTCATTCATATTTCTAATAATTCTCCTCATGTATCATCCATGGATTTTTGCATTTGGGGGCTTTTAAAAAGCGGGTTGTCCAAATTTTGACCTATAACCCTCCTTGAACTTTTGGAAAGCTGTTCAAGAGGAATGGGATAAAATATATCTTGCGGTACTACAAGAGGATTTCCTGTCTTACAAATTACAGTGCATCAAGGTAAGGAAGAATAAGGGTTATCTTTCAATGCTGTGCTGACTGATAGATGGCAGTGGCTCTAGCCTTACTGTGGCCCAGGCGAGCAAACCGTAATTGTACAGCTTCACTCGACACCTGCCGCCAACCATGTAGTGTCCATATCCCCATCATGCAAAAGTTATCTGATTTAATAATAAATAATCTTATGTTTAATATCTATGTTTGTTAAGCCAACATACATAACATAGTGTCAGAATTAACCCTGCTCACGAATTTAACGCAGAAATTAATATTTTAAGGATTATTTGTAACTGAAAAACTTAGAAACAAAAGAGTCCATAACCTACCCACGTTGTCACCATTTGATGCTGGATCGAACCCTTCTGAGGCTTGGAAACACTGGAAGGAAGACTTTGGGGACTATATCAAGGCTCTAAGATATAGCCACGAGTCAGAAAGCATAAAAACTGCACTTTTTAAACATGTTTACGAAGACGATTTGAAAAAAGCAATATCGATCATTTGATTTGAAGCCAGAAGTGGGCAGCAGCAAAGTTTCCTTAAAACAATAGCTACAAGTGTTCAACAAATATTTTGCAGATTATCAAAATGTGATTTATGCATCATTCAATTTCTGGAAATAAAGCAAGAGAAAGGACTGAAATTCACGGACTTTTACTCAAGGCTACATTGTGCAATATTAGATTGCAACTATGAGCAAGCGCAAAATTGAATGTGCCATGATAAATAGTGCAAGGTGTGTGAAACAATAGTGCAAATAGTGCCTCAGGTAAAGTGTTACAAGAATGGCTAATAGGAAAGACAAATAAGAGTGAAAAAGATGATGCAGAATATCATCAGTAAATGCAAGGCAGCCGAACAGAGCAAAGCACAAGCCACCAAAGTGAGCGAGAACAAGATCTCCGTACATACTCTTAGAAAAAAAAAAAGAAAAAAAAACATTGCACTAATCCCATCCAGATTACACAGGTGAAAGAGCACTAGCGATATGGGTGAAAACACAAGCAAAGAAGTGTGCCACTTATGGGACAGTTTGCCAAAAGTGAAATGTGTCGCGCCAAACCAAAACAAATGGTTCATGCCATTGAATGTACAGAAGATGGTGACTCGGAGTTTATTTACCTAGGGGAAGTAAAAACTGTTGACACAGTGGATTCAAATAAAGCATCAGTCTGGTATCAAAAAATCACTGTAATTAACAATGACGTGAACTTCAAATTAGACACTGGAGCCTCAAGTTAACATTATACCCAAGAATGAATTATTAAAAAGAAGTGAGAAACCAATAATTAAGAAAAATAAACAACCAGTACTGGGTTACAGTGACAACCAAGTACCAATACTAGGTGAGTGCTATGCCTTACATGTAAAACTAAAAAAATAAGGGTAAAAGTTTACAATTGGGTGCCCCTTGTTTTTGGGGGATTCTGTTTTGATGCCAAGATCGGCGCAAATAAGACACAATTTCAAGATGGCCGCTACACAAAACCATCACAAACTCCGTGTCCATGTACACATCGACCTATTTTCACTTAAAAAAAAATCGGAGAATAACACAAACTATTCATTGCACATTTTGACTTTGTCCATGTGCACATCGATATTTTTCAATTAAATAAATCAAGAAGATAAAACCATGTTAAAACTCTCATGGTAAACAGAAATGGGGGTTTCATCACCAAAACTGAACAAAATTTTTCGCCAAAAAACAAGGGGCACCCAATTCTACACTAGAGCCAAAAAGTGATTAAAACTCTCAAATTTCTAGTAACCACTCTGGATTCATCTCCTATTCTGGGCCTTCAGGCTTGCCAGAGTTTGGGTCTGATTGAAAGGGTGTCAAGCAAGAAAAGAAACAAAATGAAAAGACACTAGAGCAAGTGATATAGGAATTTGTAGATGTGTTTACTCGTGTGGAGAAACTAAATCACACAGTAAAGAATAAAAATAAAATTATACACCTCATGTTGCAGCACTACGTACGTAGTGCCACTTGCTTTACACAAAAAAGTAAAGCAGAAGCTAAACAGAATGGTTGAATCTTTCATCATAGCCAAAGTTGATAAGTCAACAGAATGGGTGAGCAACATGGTTGTGGTAAATACCTCAAAAAATTGTCAATTTGCCTAGATACAAGGCAACTCAATTGAAGCTATTCAAAGAGCCCTTTTTCCAATTCCCACAGCAGAAGTTCTTATGACAAAACTCCAAGGATGTAAAATATTTACCATTTTGGATGCCAAGAATGGATTTCGGCAACTACCGCTTGATGAGGAGTCATCATACTTGACAGCATTTACAATGCCATGAGAAAGATTGAGATTTTTGGTTCTTCCTTTTGGTCTGGACAATGCACTTGAGGAATTTCAAAGGACCATGGGGAAGATTTTTAGCAATAAGAATGAGATAAATCCGTATTTTGATTATTTTAGTGCTAGGATCATTGTTGAAGAACATTGCAAGCTGTTGCGTAAGACAGGATAGCCACAAGTGCTAATTTAAAATTTAACACCGAGAAGACACAGCTATCTCAAACATCTGTGACTTATTTAGGACATGTATTGTCTGATAAAGGCATCACACCTGATCTAGATCCAAGCAATTGAAAAGTTTGCAGAACCAAAAGGCCAAGAAGACTTGCAGCGATTTCTAGGAATGTTAACATATTTAGCGAAATTTACACCTCAGTTGTCAAGCTTAACTCATTCTTTAAGGCAATTTTTGAGAAAAGACAGCGAATGGTTATGGGATAAAAACATCCAAAGAGACTATGAGCACCTAAAGCAAATGATGGTGCAAGCCCATGTTTACAGTATTTTGGTGAAAGCAAACCTGTAACTGTGCCAGTAGACAACAGTAAATATGGAATTGGAGCAGTTCTCCTCCAAAATAATCAAGCTGTGGCTTCAGCATCATCATCATCAGAAACGCAGCATAGGTATGCACACAAATTGAAAAAGAACTCTTAGCAGTTGTATATGGTTTAGAGCATTTCAACTACTACACATATGGAAGAGATGTAACAGTGCAGACTAATCACAAACCATCACTAGGCCTTAGTAAAACCTTATGATACAGTCTCACTTCTTCAGCGCATGCTCCTCAAATTCAACAGGTAGGATTTGAAATTGGAATATCTCCCAGGAAAAGAATTGCTGCTAGCTGATGCCCTGTCCAGAGCACAATCAACAGTTTACAACTTTGATGATATTTTGAGCCGAGAACCCACTGTTGATATAAGTATTATTAATGCAAGCCTCTCCAACAAAATGGCAGAAAATCGCAAAAATGACAGAAAAGGGCCCTGAATTGCAAGATGGGTTGTTTCACATAAAAAACGATGGATGGCCAGAAAGATGCAAAACGAGGCCAGTAGCACAACCTTACTGGCAGTGAAACAACGAGTTTTATATGGCAAAGGATCGAATAATTTGTCGAGGACAACGACTAGTTGTGCCAGCATCTCTTATGGAAGAAATTATGAAAAAACTGCATGTGTCTCACAAAGGTATAGTTTCTATTAAAGTTAAAGAATATTTTTACTGGACTAAGTAGATCAAAGTATAGTAGGTAGTAATATAGGTAGTAGTATCAACAAAGATAGGGAAGAGTATGTTTCCAAATGTGAGATATCTCAGAAATATCAACAGGCTAATCAGAAAGAAGTTCTTTTAGACTGTGATTTACCAGAAAGATCCTGGCAAAAAGTTGCTTGTAAATTCTTTTACATGAAGCGACAACAATATCTCTTTACCATAGATTACTTTTCAAAATATGTAGAGCTGAAACCACTTAAAAGCTTAACAGCTCAAGCTGTAATGACAATTATGAAGTCCATTTTTGCAACACATGGAATACCAGAGAAGCTCATCACTGATAGTGGACCACCATGTTGAAAGATCTGTTCAAACTCTCAAGAAGTCTCTGAACAAAGCTGCGGAAGAAGGAAGACTGGAATATTGTTTTGCTAGATTACAGAATTCAACCTGCAAAAGATCTGCAATCCCTGGCTGAATTATGAATGGGAAGAAGACTGAAATCTTTCCTGTCATTGCAACCAAAATTTCAAACAAAAGGTGCAAGCAAAACTTTAGAAAGGAGACAGATGATGCAGAAGAAATATGCCAATAACCCAGTTTTCAAAACTTCATGAAAATAAAGTACGCTACAAAAGGAAAACTAAAGAGTCTTGGAAACCGGATCATGAAGACAGATCCTTTGTTATATAATCATGAAGACAGATCAATTGTCATATAATCATGAAGACAAATCCTCAACTAAGATTTTATGTTATAAAAGCAAATGATGGAACTGTGCATAGGAGAAACCGACATCACATTTTTAAAAACAACTCTATCTGTAAAACTAGAGCGAAATAGAACAGCAGAAGATTTCTTTCGACTTCGTCAATCAGCACAGGAAATAAGCAGAATCCACCTAAGGAACAGGAAAGTGACTCTACTAAACATTTTCAAATTCAAGAAAATGCGTCAACTGAGCCAGTGTTAAGACGATCAAGCAGAAATAGAATAAAACCTCTTCGATTTAGAGACAATTAGGAAGAACTTATGCCATAAAACTATACATTATGAACTAACTATGGAATCTAATGAGCTATTAATTATGTATCATCAAATCAGTAAATAGTAATTTTAAAGACTTAAGTTTTCTACTGTCAACAATTAAGTAGCAATTTAATACCAAAATGTTTTCTTAAGTAAACTGCTAAGTAAGCAATGACTTAAGCTAAGTATTGTAACATGCACTGGTCTTGTTTATATGTGAAAGGGCATGTAGGACATTCGTTGCTGTGCTGACGGATAGATGGCCATGTAATGTGGATGTCCCTGTCATGCATAAGTTATTTGATTTAATCATAATAATAAATAATCTAATATCTATATTTGTTAAGTCAGCATACATAACATTATCAAATACAACATTTAAAGCATACATAACATTATCAAATACAACATTTAAAACAAAAATTTTACATAAAATATTTCTGTAACTACAAATAAAATCATCCAAAAAATGTGTAAACAGCCTGTACACTTCATTTTTTTCATAAGCTTAAGAAATATAAACAAAAAAATTAAAAAGTACAATATTTCATGATTACTTGTTCCCAGCTGAGGGGAAAAGTGTGTGCATTTTTTGCAAGACAAGCCAACAAACATAAGACTTTAGAAATAGTTACAAAATTTTCAGCTTATAGAGGAAAATATACGCTAATTCATTTCATTTTATTTTTTAATTCAAATAATATGTAGAGGGTGACTTGTAATTTATTTTCTCCCTTAACTCTTTGACTAGTAACAAGACATATATGTCCCACTAAAAGTTTAAAAATCACTGCTGGGTTATGGCTGTCCTGCATGTTGGAGATCATGCTCCAATGGTTGAAAAATCAAGATGCCACTGTGCTGGTTGTACACAGGATGAACATAGAGAAAAAACAAATACCGGTTGACCAAAGAACCTGTACCATACAATGTAAAATCTATTTCATGTAATGAAGTTTTCCAGAATAATAGGTGTGTTCAGTCTATCGTTATGCACAAGGCATATATATCCCACCATTAACTACGACTGGGACATATATGTCCCAGGCTAGCCAACTCTGTCAAAAAAATGCCAGAAGCTAAATTTACCTCATTTAAACATATATTTTGTTCACTTGGATGGAGTAATTTTTTTTTTATTTGCAGTCAAAGGGTTAGACATATTTCATATTTAAATGTTTATACATCAATGCTACAAATTTCTAAAATAATATTTATAATTACAATAAAAGTCTGAAGTAAAGTGAAAAAGAACAAAACTTACCCACTCTCGGCAGCATTGGCCCGCTTCTGGCCACGCCTAAATGAATGAGAGCGAAAAAATTATGAGACATTGCAAATAAGAAATATAGTTTCATGTTATGTATTAATTAAAAATCCAGTTTTCTATAATAGACAAAAGTATGCATAATTCCGTTACTGAAACCATACCAAATCGCAGCAACAATACATACACACAACCACCTAATGTGGAACATGTGTGCATTAATACCTAACAAACTGCATGCAAATTTATATTTCTCTGCACACAAGTGAATTTAGATTGCATGCAAATTTAGATAGTCTGAAATTTTTTATTTTCATACCTTGCATCCATAATTAATTTCTGTATAAAAAAAATATATAAAACCTTAAGATAAAAAAACAGATCTGCAGTAATGGCTAAGATTAAGTGAAAAGTTGACATACATGTATAAAAAATTACTGCTTCTATCTCTTACCATAATCCATACAAAAGTTACAGTGCTTTAAAATTACGGTTCAGGAAAGGATGGGTGAATAATGTTATTTGTGCAGAATTTCTTTTCGAAGCAAAGATGATGAAAGTTATATGCAGGGGAACCAATCACTGAACGCAAAACAGATAGAGATTCTACTCTACCATATTTTTCATTCTTTATATAGACCTATATTGAATTAATGCTAATTTACATAACCGAGTGAATTTTATACTTTTCAAGCAAGAGCCGGGAATTTCTCTAAATCTTTCAGGCCTATGAGCGGCCGAGAGGTAAAGTCGTTGAACACTGGTAGCTCAACCAGCAGCCTGAATCCCGGGGAATGGCCCCGCCGCATAGGCGCCTTCGGGACCCTTCCCATGTGTAACGTAAATTGTGAGTCAGTTTCCCTTAGAACCCAGCGCATCCCTCCCCTTAGGTAGATAGCCCTTGATCCTGAGATAATTAAACAAAAAAAAAAAGGTTTCGAACTGCGTGAGGACGCCACTTCAAACATTGAATGTCTTTTTTTTTTATCTTTTTCAGGTTAATGAACTGCATATAAAATGAAAAATGTATTACTATCCAATTATACATCTTAAATCTGATATTCTCTTGCTGATTTAATTTTGCAGTTCTCTTACACTTTTTATGCTGAGAAAATTCCAACTAGGGATTAAAAACCTATAGCAGAAGCAGCTTAATGTAATCGTAGTCATTGTTATCAATCGGATATTGTTATCGACGCCCGTTTGCGTATGAAAACGTGGGAAATTCATCGCTTTTTGTAATCAACTATTCAGTTAACATGCCAAAACATTATACAGTAGAAAGTCTAAGATCCGGAATAATCTAAAATCCGGACCTCAAAGACACCACCAACAAATTTTTTTTATGATTTTTTTTGGAAAGCGGATACGTTTTTATGCATACGTATTTAATTTTTTTCCCTCCTCATAATAAAACATGCGGGGAGTACTGATTCTCAGTTTCGCGCTAAATAAAATACCTCATTATTGAAGAAATAATCAATTTAGCATAAATTTATGTGATCAATAATTTGACTCGGTAGATGCGTATCTGCTTGGCATATTCTCAAACGGAAACATTGTACAAGAAAAGTTG
>KK115831.1:564558-600405 GCA_000611955.2 Stegodyphus mimosarum | reverse complement strand
TCGGCTCAGCGAATATTTAGAGTGCCACCATGCTAAAACAGACAACACTATACATTTACAAACATTCTTGCTTTCTCTGAGATTCGAGCTCGGGCCCTTCGGCACGGCAGTCAGCATCGCTAACCATTATCCCGATTGGGCGGACAGCTTTTGATCTAACTTTATAATACATGCATTAACTCAAACTCTTTCAGAAGCTATGAGATTGCCAAGTGAGTTATCACTTTCTGAAAATGAACGACAAAATCTTATGAAGGTTTTAAATAAACCTTTTTATTTAAATTTAACAGAAGGCACCCCTTGAGCTTACAGTCAAAACTCTGCCACTATCGGGTATTCAAGAACATAAAGTTGAATCTTCAATTTAAAAAGCCATCGTAGTTGAACACAAGACAAAGTTGGCTTAATTAACTGGCTCAACCTTTAATGGCGCGTTTAGTTTCGACTATTAAATCGCTAGTGCCGGAATACAAGCTGGCAGAGCTCGGCGAAAGAAAGTAAAGTTCCAAATGTCGCTACAGAAAATTGTATAGCTAAAACATTCAAAAACCTCGCTTTAAATACTTTTAGCTCATTTGCATCTTGGTGAGGATTAATGACGAGGAGAAATAATAGTACTGATGCAAATCAGATCAATTATTTAATTGACATAAAATGTTTTATAAAGGACAAAAATCAATAAAAACAAACTGACGTTTCTCTGCCTTACTGAATTATACTATAGCATTTTTCTAGACTGAAGTAACCAATCGAAAGTGAATATATTTAAGACTGAATTTGAAAAAAAAAGTATCGATAGAAAAATATTGTTCGCTTGAAAGAGCATTGTCTTTCATGTTTTGATTATCAAATTAAAATACCATGAACTGTTATTATTAGAACTGAAAATTATTTAGACTTCCTTCTCTGGCAAGTGCTTTAAAAATTTTTAATATTTTTGGAAACGGTCACGAAATTCGCAAAATGAAAGAAAAACTCACAAAAATAGATACTCTTATTTATATGGAACTAGCGGAAATACCTGACGACAGTTAAGTCAGATTGAAAGTAATGCATCTAACAACAGAGAGAACGATACCGCTGTAATCCTTCTCTAATAACGATGCAAAAAATACGATTCATAGTCATACATTTTGCAGTCTAAATGTAATATGGAATCTACATAAAAAATTTTGATAGAAAAATAAGCTACTTCTTTCATTATATCAGCAACAATGGCACGCAGTTTTCAATGATTTTCTTCTTTCTAATCAAATTGTTGTAAAAGCTCAAGTTCCATCCAATATTTCACCTATATTCCATTTTAGTCCATTAAATTTGGCAAAAAATTGGTCATCATTGATTAAAAATCATAACGCGAACAAACAAACAAACACTCAAACAGACATTCTTCTTTATATGTATAGATTTCGTAAAACTTACAAATTTTTGATTAACAAACTCTACCATTTGAAAAGGAGAAGTAGCAACACTTTTCGAAACACAGCATTTTTTCTCCAACGCGCAAGAGTGTGGCTACTCGGAAAAATAAGTGCGAAAATTTGTGTTTTCAGAGTTTTTAATTAATATCTCGGCTGACTGAGGTCGTACGAAGATGGGAATAGCCGAAATCGCTTCCCACGAATTTTTGGAATCGGGAATTATGTATGTTATGTTTGGCAATGCTATTTTTATTTCACCGTAAAACTTGGAAATTTTTTATTAGCAGACTCTACGATTCGAAAGCGAGCAGTGGCAACAATTTTCGAAATAAAGCAGATTTTCATACAAGCGCCTGGCCCCAGCCACCACCCCTGTTCTTATTGGTTGCCATTTATGACGTCAGGTTGAAGAGATTTCATTATCTGTTTCGTTTACGTTAAGTGAACTTATACTGCTTTGGTCTTGGTTATGTATAAATGTGAATTTGTGGAGCTGGGGCTCAAGCTTTTGGCGCGCAAAAATGCCGCCGGGGAATTCATTTCTCACTCTATGACATCACAAGTCGTGTCCAATAAGAGCTTAGGGTGGTGGCTGGGGCCAGGCGCTTGTGATTTTCATCTCCAGCTTGCGAGACTGTTGCCACTCGGAAAAATGAGGGCGGAAATTATAGCTTTTCTGAGTTTTTAATTAATATCTCGGATTTCAGCTACTTTTTTTTGGAAAAAAAATGGACGTCGACCTTTTCCAGGACCCAGAAAAGTATTGTAGAAAGTTTGACGGCGATGGCTATAGTAGTGACTGAGTTATTAGTGAATAAACACACGCACAGACTTTCTTCTTTATATATACAGAGATTAGTTAATTTCTATGTGAACTCTTTCTGTTTGTGCGTCTCGGTCTATCACAGACAATCAAAATAAATTGTTATTAGTCCAGAAATAATCTCACGCAAAAGAGTTAAAAATCCATTATTTGATAATAGTAATATATGAAGTTTTTTGAATGAAAGAGAAATGCATATTTTGGCTGAGCAATCAAACCTAATTCAATTTGCTTTCAGCACTTATTTCCTCTGACTGAAGTGCTCTGCTAAATGATTCTATCTGCCACAACCATATTAAACTGTTTCCAAGCTAGTAAGCTTCTCTGAAACCATTAATCCTAATGAGGCGATAAAATGCAGTCCGGAAGGTGCCATCATTTTTAGGTAATGCGGGAAACTTCTAATAAATGTTGAATCATGCGCTGGTTTTTCGTTTACATTCTATGATTATGCGTACCATTTGATTGAAAATGATAACGCATACCAGAAGTCAGAAAAATCTGAAAGCTTTCAGATTTTATATTACGCCCAAAGGAGCGTTTTTCAACGTTTTGTATGTTACCTATATTTATCAAATATCACGTTCTTCGCACTTTAACCACATGCAAGTCAGTTCAACAACAATATCACAAAACATTTAAAAACAGCATACCTTTAGAATTTCCGATAGACAGTCTCTCGCGCTGGAGATAAAAATTATTTTTTCCGTACAGTATTGCCGTTGCTCGCTTTGAAATAGTTCAGTTTCTTAATCAAAAACTCATTAAAGTTTCACAAAACATGAAATAGATAATTAAACAAATTCGAAATTCAAAACTCGGGCTTCCGGATGCCCATGTTCAGGTGGAGGATTACATATTCAAAATTTGATGGCTCTAGGTACCGTTGTTTCTTCACAATGAGAGAAAAATATGTACATACATTCATGCAGATTTTTCGTTATTTAATTTTTTTAAATATAATACAGGGTGATAATATCTGGTGGCAACAATTTCAAAAGTGATTCACCGCTTATAGCGAACTGATGCAAAGTGCCGTTTCGAGTTTAATAGCCGATCTGGGCTAACACTCTTTGGAGTTTAAAAAAAATTATATCTTCAAATTAAATTAATGTTAAAAAAATCTGAATGGATTAAGCATGATTTAATTCGCAATAATAAAAATCGCGCGATAGAGATAAAAATGTTTTTTTCTGTACAACATTGCCATTGCTCGCTTTGAAATACTTGAGTTTGTTAATCAAAGATTCGTTAAAGTTTTACAAAATATGGAATCGACAATAAAGCAAATTCCAAATTCCAAATTTGGGCTTCCAGATGCCCATATTCCAAATTGGATGGCTCTAGGTACCGTTGTTTTATCACAATGCGAGAAACATACATATATTTATGCAGGTTCTTCATTATTAGTCCAATATCGCAATTTGCCTTGATGGACTATTAATTTCGTTTTGACAATTTGCATTGAAAACTATAAAAGGCGAATCGCTTTTCAAGTTGTTGCCGCCAAATATTATCGCCCTGTATTATATTTAAAGAAATTAAATAATGAAGAATCTGCATGAATGTATGTGTGTTTCTGGCATTGTAATAATACAACGGTACTTAGAGCTATCAAAATTTGAATAACGTAATCTTCCATACAATATGGGTATGTGGAAGCCCTAATTTGAATTTGAAATTTGTATTATTATCGATTTCATATTTTGTAACATTTCAACGAATTGTTGATTAAAAAACTAAACGATTTGAAAACGAACAATGGCAACACTGTACGAAAAAGAGAAAACATTTTTATCTCCAGCGCGCGAGACTCTATATCGGAAATTCTAAAGACATGCTCATTTTAAAATTATTTTGCGATGTTGATGTTGAACTGAATTTTATGGTTTGAATACGTTAGAACATGGTATTTAATAAAAAAACGTAACACACAAAACGTTAAAAAAAGTCCTTTGGAAGTAATTTAAAATTTGAAACGTTTCAGATTTTTTTTTTTGAAATTTCTTTAAATATAACACAGGGCGATAATATTTGGTGGCAGCAATTTGAAAAGTGATACGCCGTTTATAGTGATTCAACGCAAAATGCCAGAACGAAATTTATAGCTCTTCTGAGCTGACGCCCTTTGGACTAAAGAATGAAATGGGAAGTCGATTTTAAATTTGAATCATGGGACAAATTAGTGTATTATTACATTCATCTCTTTTTCCTCTTTACGCCAGGCAACATTTGCAAGGTTAATTGTGTCATCGCGCACATGAGGAGTTCGATGCTCTCATTGATAATTCAGACAAGGGATGACAGCTGGCGTTGTCCGTTAAGAAACATATTATCCAGATTTAGAATAATAGAGTATGACTAAGAAGCAAGGGAATTTCGAAGTGATGATCGTAATGTAGTCATCTGTTTTGAAATTTTAAAACTGAAATGGAGGAAAATACTATTACATCAGTCTAAAAGTGCACATCTTAATATTTATCGGACGAGTTGATAAATGCGCAAATACCAGTATTCTCGCACCTAAAAGCCGAACCCTTAATTTTTACCTCTAATGAAAAAAACGTTTGAGTGAAAATCCAGAATAATATGAAAGCTTTCAAATTTTATATTACTCGCAAAGGGCCTTTTGTAATGTTTTGTGTGCTGACTTTGTTTATTAAATATCATGCTTTTTCCATTTACGTAGCACAAAGTTCATTTCAACAGCAATATCACAAAGTATTTAAAAGCAGCTTATCTTTAGAATTTCTGATAGACAGTCTCGTGCGCTGGAGATATCTCGAGGATAAGCTGCGGATAGCCTGTCTACCATCTACAGCTATTTTGTTTTCCATTTTGGAGATGTGAAAGTAGCTAAATTGAAAAACGTAATTACCACAAACTGCAA
This sequence comes from Stegodyphus mimosarum, assembly GCA_000611955.2. NCBI lineage: Eukaryota > Metazoa > Arthropoda > Arachnida > Araneae > Eresidae > Stegodyphus > Stegodyphus mimosarum. The sequence continues at coordinate 595,271 of KK115831.1, read as the reverse complement.
CAAAACTTTTATTATCCCTAAAAAGGACCTTTTTTCGGTGTATAGTACCTCTTATTTTCTGCTACTATCGGTGCCAATACAGTAATTGTCGGCCCTGCCAGTATTATTATTGCTGAGAGCCCACAACATATGACCAACTACCATCTGTAACCACGACTAACCGTGTACAGTCCTACGTAACATTCACTGATATGATATTGATTATGAAGTTGCTTATGTGGCCCAAGAAGGGGTCATAATAAGCTAACAAGAAAATTAAGTCACGGAGGGCACATGACTTTGATGATCTAGTAGGCGAAATCCAGGAACTGTCAAGAAAGTGAGGAGACCAATGTCTCCTTTATTGCATATGTGCCAAAGTAAGGAAAAGCTACGGGAGACAAAAGCCACGCGTTGCAGTTGGCACTCAAACCTAAGTTACAAACTGTGATTTCTAAGTATGTGAGAAGCAAATGGTGTGATCAAATTAACTTCTGAAATGATTTTTTAACTAAGAACTTCTGAAAATTTTGCAGCATCACAGCGAAGTCCAATTTTGAAGAAACGCTCATTTAGTATTGTGGTCCACTGTAGGGTTGATTTTCAGGTCGTCATGGATCAGTTTGCTTCTAATCAGGTAATGTGCATTTACAGTTCTTCTCATAATCTTATTCTGCACTATCTGAAGTTTGCGGAAGTCTGCATTTGAGGCTGACACCCAGGCTGCAGATGCATAGCATAGAACTGGCCTTATAATGCATAGGTATTTCCTTCTGTCTTTGTTGAGAGACAGTCCAAAGTAGTTTCCAAGGAGTACAGGAACTTGGTTGGCGATACCACAGGCTTTTCCTACGACGTGCTCGTTATGACAAATCCATGCGAGCCTTTGGTTAATGATAACCCCTTGATAACTTATTATTCACTCAGTTCCCAATTTCCCCCAAAATGTAGAGGTTGTTGATTGCTGTATTCCGAATCTTGTGTCTTCTTACCAATAAGAACTTAGATGTTGAGCCATTTATACTGATTCTCCATTTTCCGCACCAGTCCTCAATATCTAAAGCGAAATCCCGAAGTTTAGAGATGGCATTGTTGGGTTGGGATATGTAATATTCGATGCTTTCATGCTTTGGTTGCGTATTCTGGTTTACAACGGGAATTAATTCTGCTCTATCACGGAATTCCACGAGAAGCCTCACACATAAGGGCTCATCAGTCCACCATATTGGTGGATACAGTAAGATAAAATACAATAAAAAAATAAATAAAATAAAATAAAATAAAAAATATTAATAAAAAAGTCTAAAAGGTTTCAGATTTTATTTTACGCCCAAAGGGGCGTTTTTCGATGCTTTGTGTGTTACCTTTATTAATTAAATATCATGTACTTTGCTCTTGAACCATATAATTCAGTTCAACAGCAATATCACAAAATAATTTTAAAAAAGCATATCTTTAGAATTTCCGATACACAGTCTCACGCGCTGGAGATATATATATATATATATTTTTTTTTACTTACAATTTTGCCATTGCTCACTTTGAAATCTTTGAGTTTGTTAATCAAAAACTGACAAACGCTTCACAAAATAGGAAGTAGATAATAAAACAAATTTCAAATTCCAAATTTCAACTTCATTCAACCATATTCGAGTGGACGACTATGTTGTTCAAAATTCAACGTCTCTAGGTATCGTTGGTTTTTTTACAGTGCGAGAAACATACATACATTCATGCAGATTCTTCATTATTTTAGTCTTCAAATATAATGCAGGGCTCTAAAATTTTGTGGCAACAATTTGAAAAGTGAAACGCCGTTTATAGTGGACCAATACAAAATGCCAAAATGAAATTAATAGTCCTTCTAATCAAATTGCATCTTTGGGCTAATAATAATTTTAAAAAAATTACAAAAATCTGAAAGCTTTCACATTTTTAACCACGCTCAAAGGGACTACTTTAACGTTTCGTGTGTTACTTTTGTTTATCAAATATCATGTTCTTTGCAACTGAATCATAAAATTCAATTCAACAGCAATATCGAAAAATTATTTTAAAATGAGCATATCTTTAGAATTTTCGATAAACAGTCTCGTGCGCTGGAGATAAAAATTCTCTTTTTTTTCCCGTACAGTGTTGCCATTGCTCGCTTTGAAATCGTTGAGTTTCTTAATCAAAAATTCGTAAAAGTGTTACAACATATGAAATCGATAATAAAACAAATTTGAAATTCCAAATTAGGGCTTCCTGATGCCCATATTCGGTGGAGAGTTATGTTATTCAAAATTTGATTGCTCTAGGTACGGCTGTTTTATCACAATGCGAGAAACATACATACATTTATGCAGATTCTTCATTATTTTACTTCTTTAAATATAACACAGGGTGATAATATTCGGTGGCGACAAATATGGGAAAAGTGATGCGCTGTTTATATTGGTTGAATAGAAAATGTCAAAATGAAATTTATAGCCCTTCTGGGCTAACGCCCTTTGGGCTACTGATAAAATAAAAATAAAAATAAAAATAAAAAAACATTGACACGCATTGTCTCTGAAATCTCACTATGTAACATTCACGAAATAACAATAGATTTTATACTCAGTCGTTATATTCGCGTTATGTTATGTTGCAAGAACTTTTTAAATCATTCAGATGTATAAGCCGTATCCCTAATTTACATCTCCATTTTTGCGAGAAATATGCAGCTTATACGAGAGAATACGGCACATGAATGATGAATATTTAACACTAAAATAAAATATTTTTACGAATTTTTATTTAGGTATTTTTTAATAGAATTATAATTAAAATTGTTTTATTTCCTAGCGGAATGCAGTGCGTGACATATTTTAAGAGAAAGCTACGCCGGGAAAGTAAAAATAGAAGAGCACGTGCATTTAACATCGAATAAATGTTTATCTCCGCAATTTATTTTTTTAATTCGAATAAATGTAATTGACTAGCCGTAAGCGTAATTCTACTCTTTTTGCTTTCCAGAAATTGCTAGAATTGTCTCACGCGGCCTATTTAAAAGTTATAAAAGTCGGAAAGAAACTTCTCAGCTCAGTTGTTTTAAGTGAACTGTTTGTTGTTCGCTTCACTGGTGTAATTTTGTTGTTTGGATTAGCTTTCACTGCGCTTTCGATTGCGTTCTTTTTAAAGTTTTAGTAGTTTAAAATATATCTACTGTTTATATTGCGTGATATTGTGATATTGTACGAATATCTTTGAGAAATAATCCAGCGTTTTGTTATATTTCTTGCGATTAGAATAAATTTTATTAATTTTTTATCGAACTTGTGCATTCAATCTATTACGAACCCGTACGCACGCAACAATATATTATTTATTGCTTAGCTATATGTGATTTATTAATATGAACAGCTGATTGAGATCATAGATAGAATATGTCAGCAATTTTGTCTTAAAACTGGTTTTAATGTAAAAATATTCAATCTTTGTAGATCATATTTTATTCTATCTTTCCTTACTTCATACTGAACTGAACTGAAAAGTTCCGCATATTGAGTCTACTGAAAATAATTATGTTGCGTTATTGAATGCATAAATTGATTTTTGTTCAAACTTAAGAGAAAAGTTATTTTCAGATTTAAAGAGCCCTGAAGAATTAAACGCATTGTTAAGAAAAGTTAAGTCGAGCAGAAATTTTTCACGTGAAAATATAACACATGAATATAATTTTCAGATGAATACATAATATGTGATAATAATATCACATAGTATTATTGAAATAGTGTGATTTATAAACTAAACGTACTTGACGAAATTTCTGTAGTTTTATATCCTTTGAAAGTTTCAGTGCCAAATCATTAACTGCTCTTTTTAAAATATATAAATCCAGCGCCTTTTACTTTTATCGGAAGACATCTGTGTTGACTTTTCCTATCTACATTTTACTTACTGTGGAATTAAAATACTTGTCACTTTCATTTCTTACGATGAAAAAACATTTTTCTGAATACAACTGAACAAAAAAATATCATCTCGTTACTGAAAATTTGATTTATTAACCTTTCCTTCTCGCTTTTTTTTAATGCTATTGATCTAAAAATAATTTTTTGCCTTTTCTGTTCAGGAAAGGATATTCTATTATGCATGTTTATTTAATTCAGTATGTCAAATCATACGATGGCTATTTGCCTAAGGGGAAAGATGCATTCGTGGAGGTTTTCTAATATTAACTGATTCGTATATATGCTACACGTGGAAAAATTAAAAGAACATTCATATAGCTAGGCTTGCCAGATTTCTGAAATGTTCAACCGGGACACCTGAATGCCCACACCCAGCGTCGCGGGTATTCAAGGGTACACATACTTTGCGTATTTTTAGAGTGCTTTAGAGAGTAGTTTATTCTCAATTCAGTTTCATATTCTCAATGCTATGAATAAATGGTTATTGATTAGGAACCTAAACGAGCGATAATAATAAATGACATATAAATTAAAACATTATATTTCTTACATGTTGCTATTTATAAATTGCTTGCAAGAAGAAACACTTTGAGTGAGGAACAAAAATTTGAACAATATTTACATGTTTTCATTGTCTAGGACTTTTTTAGAAAGATTTTTTTTGTTTTTAATCTTCTTGTAAGAATCGTCACAAGCTGAACCAATATTAATTTTACGTCATCAAGCCTTTAACCGTAGATTCCTTCATCAAACCCTTGTCGTCAGTCCATGCGTTATTCATCAAAGAGAATACTCTCTCAACTGGTGCTGATGTCCCATATAAACAGAAGCCATACTCAACAATCTTGATCAGATTGGGCGCTGCTATGTGATTCTCGTTTAAGTGACCAAATAGCCTGAGCCAATTTTCTTCTTCAAATAATCACATCTCCGGTAGTCTCGTCTTCCTTTCACTGTTCCCGATTTGACTACAAATACTCATTAGCAAACACAACTCCGTCAAACAGCCGATCATTGTTTATTTTCATATCGAGTACATCAAGAAGACAGTGATAAATAATTTCAGCAGCAGAAGTTTCGGCGTTTTCTCAATCAACAGCATTTGTTTTTGTCAGATTGACCCATGAAACTGTTCAGCGTTTCCAAAACTATTCGCCCAGAGGTCCAAGTACGCAATGCATCTTTTATAAAAGCCATCACATTCTTCTTTCACACTGGTACGGTTTTGCTCATCTGGATTTCTGAAGATGTTTTCTGTGTCCTAGGCTATACTTGAGTCGTTGGAAAACGTTGTTTTTCCCTGCTCTTTTCACACCACCAAAGTTAGTGTTGCAGTTATATCCACGAAAGCCAACTACTTTGTTATTCAAATCGTTTAGCAACAAGACAGAGTATAAGTGATTTGTAAGAATTTCATATGTTTCACCCGGAACAGATTTGAAATCTAACAGTAATACCTGCACACCTGAATTAGGATTAAAGTAGCGCAAACAGTTGGCACAAAGTTTTGCATCCTTTCTGTTTGATGCATCCTTACTTACAATTACGCAGTTTGATTTCGCCAAGTCTTCTTAAACACATCTTAAGTTAAAGGAGCTAGTACATTTAAAACTATTGCCTCACACTGAGTTATTCCGAGTGAAAATTTATGGTAAAAGAACTTAGAAATTATTTTTGATAAACAAGAATTTGAATTGAAACTTAAGTAATGGTTTGCTGTGAGGAAAGCAAAGGTTGCTTCTTTCGCTGCTGAGGTTTTGTCATTAGAGCTTGCAGTCTTGAAAAAACTGGTCAGTTTTGATAAGCTAGCAGTACATCCTAAACTCTTTTTGTGTTTACTCGACTGCAAATGATCTTTTATATCGGATCGACCACGGTGAGCAACCGAAAACTCAGAATTACAATGTAAACATTTAACTCTATCGTCTTGATCTCGATTACCAGTACTAGCATATACTTTCTTCAACAAAAGGAATTTATTCTGTAAATCCTAGGTGAATTGACACGATCGTTTTGGCATTTTAACAGAGAGTGCATAAACTTAAAACATAAATAAAACAGTGCTAGCTCAGTAACGTAACAGGCACCGCCGGCAGGGACTGACAATTAACTGACTAATCTTATCTCTATCGCAAGCGCTAAAGCTACACCCATTAGTACCCAATATTGGTCTCGCCCAGAGAGCCTCTGGCATTGCGCATAGGTAGGACAAGACGATACGATGACAATATTATTTATTAGCACATCATCACTCTTCTATTTTTCACTTTTCATACAGTACATAAGTAAATGACAAAGTAATTATCCTAAGTAATCTTTCACAGTTAATTATTTTTAGACTTTTTAGTCATAATTATACATAATCACATCTATAAAATCAAATTTAATTTTTACCGGGACGTGAAGTAAACCGGCCGGGACACCGGGATTTTGTTTGAAAACCGGGATTGACCTGGTCAAACCGGGACGTCTGGCAAGCCTACATATAGCCAACCCATTCGCCGAAATTCGAGTTAGCTTCTTTATTACAGGGCTTCTCAATGTGTGAATGGTGATTCTACATGGAATTGCATAGTTAAAAATTCTTTTAGCAAAACTGAAATATTTCTGGGTACGCAACTACAGAAATTAATTTTAAAAAAAATGAAAGCTCTCAGATTTTATATTACGCTCAAAGCGGCGTTTTTTTAACGCTTTGTAGATTATCCTTATTTATTAAATATCATGTTCTTCGCACTCAAACCATAAAATTCAGTTCAACAGCAATATCGCAAAATAATTTCAAAATGAGCATATCTTCAGAATTTCCGATACACAACCTCGCGCTCTGGAAATAAAAATGCTTTTTTTTTACAGTGTTGCCATTGCTCGCTTTAAAATCGTTGAATTTGTTCATCAAAAATTTGTTAAAGTTTTGTAAAAGTCTAAATAGATAATAAAACAAATTCCAAATTTGGGCTTCCAGATGCCCATATTCGGGTGGAAACGTACGTTATTCAAAATTCGATGGCTCTAGGTACCGCCGTTTTATCACATTGCGAAAAACAGACATATATTTATGCAGATTCTTCATTACTTAATTATTTTAAATATAATATAGGGAGATAATATTTGGTGGCAACAGTTTGAAAAGGGAACCGACATTTATAGTGAACCAACGCAAAATGCCAAAACGAAATTAATAGAATTTCTGGGCTAACGCCCTTTGGGCTAATTAGTTTGGCAAACATACTAGCATTGCATGTTTGTGAATTTATGGTAATGAAAGAGAGTTTACACTAACTTGCCAACTACGACGTATCCTCGTACTCCACCGGCTAGTGGTTTGGCTATGGCATAGGACGTTAGGAGGGATATCTTCGGGAAGACTTTTCTAAAGGAAACTAACTCATATATACATACAAGGAAAACCACGAAAACGCTAATGCAGACAGCACGTTCGTTTAGAATAGAACCCACGTTGAACTACCAGCGTTCAACGACTTTATTGCTTTCGGCCTCTGGTGAGCCAGTTGACTAGTGTCTCTAAAACGTTTGCAGAGGCTTCCTGTGAGTAAACGTTTTGAGGGAACTGTACTTGCTTTGTTCGTTTTTATCGCCAACAAGTGGTTTATTTTTCTCTTGTATTTATTTTGAATTTATTTTGAATTTCTCTCTAGCATTTATATTTTGAATTATATTAGCTTGTAGGAATTTGTATTTAATTTTAATAACCAGTAAATTTAACTTTTTGTTCCTTCGTATAAACCTTCATTCCCCTAATTGTCAATGTCAGAATGTTTAAATTTTGTACGCACGTGAAGTAATGTAAATTCTACCTTGAGGAGAAGAGGCTTAAATTCCCTTAGAGTTCTAGAGGGGAAAGTTAGAGTTTGGGCGAGCGCTGTACTGTTGTAGCGTAAGCTTCTGTTTTTGCGTTTATTGCTGGTTAACGTGGCGTAACAGCTATTACTTTGCTGCCACTATATTTCGACGCGGATTTAGGTAACAGGATTATCCGAGCCCTGTAGAGTAATTCTACTGCTTGTTAATATCTTCGGATTTTTAGTTTAGTTCTTGTTATTTGTGTTACCACCCGAGTGAAGTAGTGTATTAGGATCAAGTCGATACAATGAACATTTTAAAGAGTTAATAAAGGGTTCTTTTTATCCTTCTCATGTGTGGTTTCTGCACGTATTTCAGCTGTGACATAAGAAGATAAACAAGTAGATCTCGCACGCTACAGGCTTAAAAACGGTCTCTGCCGAACTCTTCAGCCCTTTTCACGATACTATTTTTTACGAGAAAAAAAATCATTTCAGAAGTTTTAGATTGTTAGAGTTCGAAGGGGGAAAAAAACTGTATTTTTATTTTCCAAGTAGTTTACTTGTATCACAACATGCTTTGCAGTGAAGTTCTTCTAAGCGTTATCACATCTTACAAACTCATAATTTTTTAGATTTCTGCAATGTATAGTTAAATTATACAGACTGTAGTTACTTTCAGCATCTTTTTTCGAGGCCACAATAGTTTGTGGGTAGCACAATAACCCAAAGGCAAAATCAGTCTCTTAACTCCTTATAACCCGTTTTTCCTGTTCATCTAAGAAAAAGGAAAGAAAGCTTGTAATAGCTCATATCACGTATTTAAATGCCTGATATGTGAATTTTAAATTATGATTATTCTAACATTCGCCAATTTTCTATTAAGAAAAATTTCTAAATTCCTTAAACACAGAAAAATACTGCTTTGCGAATTCTGTGCGTATCAACGAAAATTACTTATGTATATCTAACGAAACTTCTTATTTAATTGAAAAGACAAAAAAGCCGTGCGTGATAAGAGTAGATAGCGAGTCGCCGGTTGCAGTGAAAAAGTCGGAGAAAGTAAATATGGAGGCGAAATTCGTCAGTTTCTTATATCATATTATTCTGTTTCCATTAGTAATGCTTGAGACAAGCCGAAAATTTGTATTCCGTTTGAAGAAAGAACAGGTATTTCTAACTTGATTCAATTGTTAGGTTATCTAAGATACGCGTATGAAGGGCGTATGCATGGAGAAAGATTTGTCAGCTTCTTAATACTCGGGAAGATATTTATCTTAAAAGATGATGAATTATTCACAAATAAGGATATAAAGTATGAAGTAATTATTCTGTTTTAGTTAATTTGCCTTGGCGAAAGACTTTCTATGGGAAATTGATTATACATATGTTGTAAGAGCTTATCACACTTCCCTGCCTTATAAGTTCTTGTGGCGTAAGTGGTAGCACATTCAATTTAGCAATTGAAAGATCCATGATTCAAATCCAACGGTAAGGGCACTGTTAATTTTTTTGTATTTCCTGCTTCTAAATGTCTAATATCCTCTACTGGAGAGTTCGAACTGAACTGCGATAGGGGACCATGGAAACTTGAATTTGGGGGATTAGTTATGGTGCTTGTTCCTAGTGCGCCTTTTTTTTAAGTGAAGAAAGATATAAGAAATAATCTCATTCCTCGCAAGCATGCCTTCATTAGCTCGAAAAGGCTGATTTCGCACGCCCATTAAAATCTGATTTCAGATATTTTCTAAGAACTTTAATTATTAGCGAGTATTATTTTCTTAAATTAGCTCCAATTATTACCAGTGTTGCAAAAATCAGAGTTTTTTTAATATATAATGCTAATTATTTTAAGAATTAGCCAAACGATTTTTGTTAGTTGTTCCATAACAAAATATAAAATTTTAGCAAAAAAATTACTTTGTTAATATTATGTGGGTAGCGTTATGTTTTAAAAATTACTTTGTTAATATTTTTTTAATTAAAAAAAACTCAGAAAAAGAGAAGTCATGTCTTACCTTATTAGATACCTTAAGAATCTCATTCTTTTTTGGTAGCATAAACTAAGGAGCTCTAAAAAGAATACATGGAATTATCTCCAGGTTTTGACGCAACAGAAAAGTCAGAAGAAGGGTGTAAAGAAACCTTCATTGAATCATATATAGTTAAACAGAGGGCCTCACTTGGGCTTACATAAAGCCAACCCTTAATGTTGAACTTAAAAATAAATAGTAATTAAACCAGCCACGGGATAACTTAAACGCGTAGGAACGTTCTGACTCATCGAAGACGGCGGGAACAAGCCTAATGGCTAGAAGCACTCAACGCAGCAGAATCAAATCACTAGTAAGTCAAAGTAACAAACGTGGTTTCAAGTAGGCATCACGCTCTAAAATCATCATGGATCATGGATTTTCGCTTTGCTACAAGCTTCATCCTAAGCCTTCCATGCGCACTATCTGATTAACATTTTGGCAGGAAAACGTGGGTGAATGAAAGGAAAGCTGCTTTAACGAAACTTAACTGTAGTGAAAAATAAAAAAATAAATCCGCACAACCTCTTTACATTCAGGTTTCGATAGAAAATTAAACTCAGATGCTGTTTCGCTTAATGCATTCTAGTAATCACCGTAGCTTTTCCATGCATAACCGTAAATGAAACTTAAACTAATGTTATAACAATTAGTAACCTAAACTGTATTGTTATAACAATTAGTTATAACAATAAAGTTTAATATTAGAAAGCAGTGTATACAGTTTTATGAATAATCTAATGTTATTAATTCTTCCCTTTATTCAACTGGATTATTTACAATGTAAACGGTTTTAAAATCCCTCTTTTAGAATTAAAGAAATCGTACAATAAAAAATATATATTGTTGCGTGCATACGGGTTCCTAATGGATTGAATGCACCAGTCGTTAAAAAGTTAACAAAATTTATTCGTTCCACAAGAAGTAAAACAAAAGAAATATTTGCCTACAAAAATGCATTGATGTTGGAGGAAATTATTTCGAACACACCTAAGGTTTGGTAAGTTTAATTTCCGCCATTTTGCTGTATCACAAAAATTTCAGTGATCCTCGTACTTTGGCTTGAGAAACGTAAACTGAGCGATACCACATTGACTAAGAAGACGGATACGAAAGATGAATAACTGAAATCAGAGATTTGGCCATATAGCGCCGAAAACGATAGGAATGCCAAATCTATAGTGGTTAATAGTGGTAATAAAGATACAATATTTTTAATAAGATATTGTAAAACCATATTTCTTGATTTGTTTCAACGTTTACAATTAATAATCATAAATTCTTTTTAAAAAAGGATTTCTATTTTTTCGTAGCCAAGTACCTAACTGGCCTCACTCTTGTCTCCAGTGTACGAATAATAATAAAATTTTGTTTTTTATTTTAGCAGCTTCCTTATTAATTTTATTTCTTATCTAATTTACGGCCCACCACCGTCCGAGCGGTAAAGTCACTGAACACTGGATCCGAGGTGCGAATCCCGCGAACGAGCTGGCTGAATGGGCATTTTCGTGCCTTCTCCCATGTGTAACATGTATACGAGCCAGTTTTCCTTAGAAAGGCATCCACGAAGGCATCTCTTTCTGTAGGCAGATAGCCCTCGAGGCTTTGCCGTAGTCATATAAACCAATCTTATCTAATTTACACAAGAGTTCAAGGAACTCTAAATGCATTTTTAAGGATAATGTTTTCATGATTTGCTAACCAGTGCATAGACCAAGTTTTTATCTCAGAGAAGTAATAAATCTTAAATTCTTCTCAATAAAAAAAATCTTAATGGGCTAATTAGCTAAATAAACAACATGTCAATTTGAGTTTATTTTCATAGATACCTTAAATTCCTCAACGTAATTGTTTCTGAAAGTTATTGCTCACTTTAGAAGTATTATTATCATTTCGGAGACGTCTTTTTCAGTCTCAGCGTGAAAGTACGACATTATTAACTGGCAATGTTTTTCCTGTAATGGTTATATCGTGGAAAAGAAGTTTAAGCTTAAATACACGACGAACTTCTGAGAATGATTGGGGAACAACAGTAGACTGACTTCCGGGGGCAAATTATAATAACTTGGTTTCAAAGAAGATGACAAGGAGGAAAGAGACTCCTCATTAATTAACATCTAATCCGATTTTGGAAACTCTCTTCCTGTCTCCTTTTACATCTAGATAGCGTTATCTGTCTCCTACTCCAACAAGTGCAGTAGGAGACAGATAACGCTATCTAGTATTGTAAAGTATTGTAAACAAGAAACGTCTGATGTTATTGAAATACTAGCGGCCAAGCCCTCCAGATGAGCGAGCTGCAGCCAAAGCGAAATTTATAAGTTCTGTGTACTCCTGAAAAGTAAACGTACAAAAACATTTCCATATGAATGAAATCAGTTCATTCTTTCCAAGCAACAACCAATTCGTAAATATTTTTTTATTGCCAAATCAGGAAATAAAAACTTTTGATTCTTCAGATTAATGCGCATGACGTCATGATTTAAATTTAATGTAATATATGTACTTCAAGTTAACACGCATGACAAATAATTGCTTTTCAGAAATACTCCAAAGTTAATAACAATACATTAAAATTCCAAGTTGTTTGATAAAACACATTTACTACACTTTAAGCACATCGAAACTCAGTATGCACATTTTTAAATATCACAAAAAGGTATTTTACTTTTATCTCAAAAACAAAGCATAACTTCTTTTTAAACGAAAACAGAATAGAATAGCAATATTGTATTGTTGCCATAACTTAACTACTAAAAATCGTACAGTTACAAATACGTCGAAACAAAATTCAGCAAGCATCATTCAAAGGTAAAAATAAAATGTAAAAATAAAACATAAACAAAATAATAATTTACGTTTGCAATAATTACGTTTTGAAAGATACAATTTTTCACAATCAATTCCTAAATAATTTTTTTATTGCCAAACCAAGAAATAAAAACTTTTGACACTTCAGGTTAATACGCATGACGTGGTGATTTAAATTTAATGCAATATATCAACATTTTCTCAATATCAATAAAAGAATTAACATGAAAATGACATATAGTGTCAATTATATTAACCTGAAACAAAAAAGTTGCCAGTAGCAACTATTTAATTAAAATGCTGACATTAACGATACATTTTCGACATACAATGACGTCACATGCAATCGCGTGCTTTTTTCATCGACAGAATATGACCTTATATAATAACAATTTGTTTAATGTTTGGTAATGATAATTTTATTTCGCATTTTGCAAAACTTGCAAATTTTTGTTTAAGAAACTCTACGTTTTGAAAGCGAGCAGTAGCAAAGCTTTTCGAAGTAAAACATTTTTATCTCCAACGAGCGAGATGGTTGCCACTCGGAAAAATGAGTGCGAGAATTAGTATTTCAGACTTTTTAACTAATATGTCGTCTCCTTAAAACCACAGATGAGATTAGTCGAAATGGCTTCGCACAAATGTTTGGATTTTTGGATTTCGGAATAATATATTAAATATTTGACACTCTATTTTTATTTCATATTTTGTAAAACTTAACAAAATTTTTATTAGCAAACTCTACGATTTGAAAGCCAGCAGTGGCAACACTTTTCGAAATAAAACAGATTTTTATCTCCAGCGCGCGAGGCTGGTGCCACTTGGAAAAATGAGTGCTAAAATTAGCCTTTTTTCAGAGTTTTCAATTAATACCTCTGCTGATTAATGTCGTACGAAGGTGAGAATGGCCTAAATGGCTTTCCACGAATTTTTGGAATCCAACGGTACCTCTCTCGAAACTCAATTCCCCGCCGTTCCGGAGGATATAAAGCCACAAACAAACACACACACACAGTTTTTAATAGCTATAGGGTGTATCATACAGGTGACAGGTGAAAGCGGTTCCGGACACCCGAGCGGTTTATATAGACTAATCGGATATTGTCCGGATCCCACGTAAGTCGGGGGACTGTTTGGGATATTATGTAGGGTTAGGTCATTGTGTATCACATAGCAATGCGTGGTCGGAAACGCTTTCGTGGTAGGGACGACACAAAAATCAAGAAAGAAAGGACGCCAAAGGGGTGAGAAAACATGTTAATTATTCGGAGTACAGCAAAAACAAAGAAAAAGCAACATAAAGAGACAACGATAGTCATCAAAGAAGGTGTTCGAAATTACGACCCGAGCCGTGATGCGTCTTCCATACGCCGGAGAAATGAGGCCTACATCACGGTTCGGGGTCGTAATTTCGAACACCTGCTTTAATGACGATCTTTGTTGCTTTTTGTTCTTATTTGTTGGTTTCTGCCGTACTAAACATAATAAAACATGTTTAGTCTCACTGTTTGTGTCCTTCCTTTTTTACGTTTTGTGTCGTCACTACCACGACAGGAAAGCGTTTTCGACCATGCATTGCTATGTGATTTCCCATCATCTAGGTGTACTCTGTCTGTCCTGAAAGTTTGTCACCGCTGTACTGATACACCCCGTAAATTTCCATTGCCCCTTCCTCCTTAGCCGCATTTCTTTGTTCTATGTCTAGCTTTAGTCGAAACATTAGTCAAGTTTGCACATGCATTTTACTTCGAGGCGAGATTTCAAATTATTGACCCCGTCCAATATTAGTACATGCTTCTTAATTAAGGGTTTCTATTTAAAATTGAAAAATTAAACCTAAAATTATATTCTTAGCTCACCTAATACCTCTTTCTTTGCTATATTCTCAATATTTAAGGAAGTCTAGTAGTCGCTTTTCATACTTCTGTTAAAACAGCATTTCTCTGGCAAGACACAGTATATTAAACAGGTTAAATTAAGACAAAAGTGAGTGATTGGTAGACACCATGTTATTTCATTTTACGGCGGTACGGAATGAGAAATGTACTTTTTATCGCGAACTAAAATTCACTTTATAATTTGCTTTGATATTTTTTTCTAAAAAATATGAATTGGCGACGACCTTTTTTTGTAGCTGTCACTACTTTCCTCAACAGAAAACACAAGGAAATAAATTGCTGTGCACCTGCTCAAAAGGAAAGACCTTGAAGTTGATTGGCGTAGGAACGAGACAATTTGATGTTCATTTCCGCCAAGCAAGACGACAAAAAGCGGGGGGGGGATATAGAAAGCATATTTTATGATTCATGGATGATACAAATCGCTTATGCCAATTGCAAAACTTTTATTCGTCCCAGAAACTTGCCAGATCTTTTTCCCAGTAAAAGGTGCATTCTAATTGTGTTTAGAAAGTTAAACCACTTAATGTTTAAATTGCTGACGTTAATTTAAGGTCATGCCTGAAACTCTTAAGAATTTTTATTTATTAGTTATTGTTAAGGCAAAAGTAGCAGTAAATAATAAAAGGCTGACTTGCCTTCAAGGCAATATTTCGTTGAGTAGTATTCTGTAACGTATAACAAATGTCTTTCCTCTTCATAAAATTCGACAGAAATTAAAAATTTTCTGAATTATTTTTAACTGTCAATGAAATTCTGAAATTTCAACTGTCCTTTAAAAGTGAAGTTATTCAAATTGTCACATGAATCGATTTTCACGTTTTTCATGAAGTTACTAAAACGATGATGCCTAAAACGATGATGATGATATATTATGAGAAATAATAGTAATAGTTTTTCAAGAAGTTTGGATAGAAAATATACTTTAATATCAAACACACGTCAGTAAGTTAAAAAAGTTATCACAAACTTTTAGCCACGAAATGAAAGGTACATTTTGTGGCATATAAAAATATTCTGTAATAAGTAATATATTTTAAGTTGCTTTTAATATCCTAAATCAGTGATTCTAACCTCATTTTTGCGTGGCACACTTTTAACGATTTGAAAATTTGGCAGCACACAAAGAAAAATATAAGTTTAGAAGTTGTTTACTTACCTAATATACTGTGCAAAATAGTTTATGATAATAATTTGAATGTGAAATAAAATAATATATACTCCAAAAATAGCAGTACATTTATTAAGAGATTAACTACAAGTTAATAATAAGAATACTATTAATGAGAACTTTGAGCTTGATGTTTTTTGATAATTTCATTCATACTGGGTTGTAAAAATGACAATGCTACTCTCATATCGTCTTCTATATTTAAACAGTCTCGATCTTTTATTCGTTTTTATGTTGATTAATACTGAAAATCCGAATTCACACAAATTAGTTGTAGAAAATTCTAATAATATTTTTAAAGCTTTTTTGGCCATCATGGGATAATCACATCTGATGTTAATCCAAAATGAATTAATTGATTCTTTCGAATATTTTTATATTAAATCTCGATTATTAGAAAGCTAAATTAGTTATTCCTCTTCATTCAAAGTTAATTCGGAAACAGAAGTATTTGTTATCGCATATGGATTACGAACCCAATCAAATTTTTTTTATAACTAAATTTGAGAAATAACGAATAATTTTCTCCTCTAATGTTGTCAAATGGTCAACAACCTAACATAGTTTTATTAAAATCTTTCGGAACTGACTCAAACCTTTCAAAATTGCCTTCCTGAGCTTTATCCTTCCATAAAGTTATTTGTTTCTGGAATCCCACCAGTTTATCTGTTGAGTTGAATGCATTTTCTTTCGGCCCTTGCATACTTGAACTTATGTTATTAAAAATAGCAAAAATCTTTAATAAGTATCCTAGTCTCCCATCTGCACCAATCAGAACGTCTTAATTTAAATTATGTACTGAACATGCGCAAAAATGCTCCGAAGTACGCTTTCCTCCAGAGAACAAAATCGGCTTGGATAAATTGGCGCTCTTATTAATATCTTAAAAACCGAATTTCGCCAATTCTCAAGTGTACCGTATACTAGGATTAAACCCATTGTAATTTTTACAATATACGTTTCTAAAATTTGGCGGCACAGTGGTTGAGAATCACTGTCCTAAATAGTAGTAAAGTAAATACAGAATTTCATTTATTACAAATTCCTGCCTAACAAAATTATTAATATTTAACAAAATAAATTTACGTTTTAGTAAAATAAATTTATATTTAAAAGTAGGAATGTATCATCAAAGTAGCTGTGAATGTACGAAAGTGCCATCTTACCTATAAGAGCAAAAAATAATCTCTCAGACTCTAGTTTGTTTGCTTGTTGTCGAATCCATATTTCTTGGAAGTACGGTTCTTAGAGCATCAAAGAGGTTGGACTTCTTCTTCCACCCCAGTTTTGAGGAAGAGCACTCAGAGGGGTGGTCCGAGGTCTCCCACCTCTCTTCCCTACCACCGAGCCATGGAGGTAAGAAAGGTAGGAAATCATTCTTTCAGGACTTTCAGCTCTTCATAGAACCCACACGCCGCAAAAGCTATACATTTACAAACATCCATGCCTTCTCCGGGACTCGTGACCGGGCCCTTCGGTACGGCAGTCAGAGTCACAATCACTAATCACTATTCCGTCTGAGCGGACCTTAGATTCTGATGAGTAACATTTATCTTTATAATGTTATCTTCATATACTTGATACAAAAAATACACAATATTTTTAAATTCATGTACCTTTTTTAAGCAGCGCGAGTATACGGATGATACTGATGTCATATGAATTCACAAATCTGGAATGAATTCTGTCTTGCAGTCTTAGAGAATTATTTATAAGACAAATATATTTTCATAAAAAAAATCAAGAAGCCTGAAACGGCAGAAGATCGCCGTATTGAAAAAGACATCAGGAATTATCCGAATGAGTATATGCAGCTAGAATACTCTTACTGGAATCCGTTAGCGTACTAGCAAACCGCACATTGAGTTGATTAATGCTAACGAATTTCGCTTACCGCGCATGCTCAATACTGTACCGTTGGCGTGGGAGAAAATACTGGCGAATAAAAATAAACAACCCTACACAAGCCTGTTCGTCATGCAGGCCTTAGCGACTCTTTACGATTGCAGTACTATGGACACTTTTTTTTGTGCTTACTGCACTGGCTTCTGTTTCACTTCATTTTGGTTTATTTTGTTCATAAACATTATATCTAATATCAGTTGTTTGTAATAATTTCTTTGGCTTTAATTCAGTAATTTAAACTAGATATATTCCTTAAGTTGTTAAAGTATTTATGAATTTAACGCATGGTAAATAATCGATTGTTTTTATCCCTCAGAAGTGCAATCAATAAATAACATCATGTAATGTTTCCTGTTTTGTAATCTTTCTTAAACGAAAATTTGAGGAGTCTACAGTTGATATTTAGACCTAAGTAACGAAGCAGCGTACAACGTAACAAGTTTTAAAACCCGAACTGTTTAAGTCCAGATAACAGACATCAACCATAAATCATCTTTATCTTTTTAAAATTACGCCAAAGTCGTAATTGCGCCAAATTCTCTTCTGGGCATGCGCAGTGTGCGTACTTCGTTTAACATTGTTCAACTAAATGTGCGATCTGCCATTACGCAACCCGTTACCGTTAAACAGTCATTAGAATTTTAGAAATAGAAAACACGAAAATTGGGCAATGCCCTTGCCGGGACCCGAACCTGGACCTCTCGAGTACGCGCATAGTGTGCTAATCGTTACACCACGAAGGCATGACGGACGGAGGCAGAAAATATCTTATATACCATAAGCGATTTGAAGGATAGGACATTTTAATCGCAGTATGTAGTAGATCTGAATGCCAGCAAAATTTATTTTGGGAGTTCCTTGAGAAAGATAAAGGTTCTCAAAAATGATTCAAACGTGACTGAAGCAAGTCCCACAGCAGTCCACAGCAAGTCCTTATCGAACTTGCTGTGGAGGATGTCTGGGATGAAATGCAAATTATTGTAAGGAAGCATTATTGACGAAGTATATAAAAAATACTGGATACAGAAGAATCTCATATTGAAAAATATTACGATTTGAATTTGGATGAAAACTTCAAATTTGACGCTGTTTGATGCTAGTACCGTTTAAAAGACTTTATAACATTACTGTATTTTTTCATTTAAAAATGCTGGTTCATTTTGCAATGAACCTGTATTTAGATCTCAGGATAAACACTTTGTCAGCCATATATTAAAAATAAAATCACGAACGCTCCTTTGATCCATATGATTTATTTTAATCTCTTACATAAAACCAGTCAAAATTTCCATTTAGAACAGTAAATTAAATCAACTTTATTCTCTAACTGGGAGTTCGATGAGAATAAAAAAAGAAATTCGTACGTTTAAAAGCGCTGGATTTCACTTCTATACTAATTTGCTATTCACAGTTCCAAAAGAAATCTCACATAGGCTGCTGATCACACTCACTGACATCTCTTTTACATTTTGATCGCAATGAACGTCACCTAGTCTCGAAGTTTATACAACTGCTTTCATTGAGAGGCAGGCTGATTATAATTATATATGTCACACCAAAAACTAAAGAAATAAGAAGGTTTCGTAAAGAATATGAAATGAAAAAGAAAATATTAATTACACAGAAATACGCAATACAAAATATAAGAAACCCAAAAAATCTTTTATGTAGACCGGAAGGGGCTTAGTGCACATCTTCATGCTCAGTTTATGAATGTATATTTAAGATAAGTTTACTCTGGGAACAAACTTTGATTATTTAATATGCATGAGTAATGGTAATTATACTTCAACGAGCAACGGAGAATGCATTGTACTGTTGACTCATCACTTTTCTTTCATCACTGCATAATTTAATTCGATGAAATCGAGTATGTCTTTTGAAAGACACTGAAGAAAGCCCATTTCCTATTCATTGATATTTCACCTTCATGGTACCAAAACAAAACATTAAATTGTACAATGGAATTAATAAGCACACAGAAATAAAAATTAGCGTTACAAGCTAGAGGTAGCGATTTCAAGTTTCTTTAATATTGCCAACAAGTATTCTTCCATTTGTTGCCAATTTCGATCCGTGTTCGCCACTAGAATGAATGGGACTACTAGCACAAAATTGTTTACGATTTATGACTGACCACTCTTTACGTATATTTCAAACTGCTTATATAAATTGTATAAAAAATAGGATTATTACTAAAACAGCATGATAGACAGAACACGGCCATAAAACAGTACTTCCCATCTAAAACAAGAGGCATATCAAATGAATTACGGGTTATTAGATACTAATGTTACAAGGTATTTTCTTCCTCCTTCCAGCATGCCTTCGTGGTATAATGGTAGCTCATTCGGAGCGTATTCGAGAGGTTCAGGTTCGAGTCCCGGTGACGGCATTGCTCATTTTTCGTGTTTTCTACTTCAAAAATTCTAATGACTCTTCAGTGGTGCCCGAACTGAAAAGGTGGTAGATGATGACTCTTCATCACCAGGCTTGAGCGATTAGGTTCCCTAATCCCCAGACGCCCTTTAAAAAGAGAGTACATAAGGCATTTTCTCCCTCCTTCCAGCATGCTTTCGTGGTGAAACGGTAGCACACTCGGCGTATATTCGAGAGGTCCAGGTTCGAATCCCGGCGAGGGGATCGCTCATTTTTCGAGTTTCCTACTTCAAAATCCTTATGACTGTATAATGCATGTTTGAAAATATTTTTTTTCAATGGCGGGCTCTAGACGGTTATAGGCGCTGCCCACATTTGAGGGCAGAAGCGTTGGTCTTTTAATTAGGGCGGCACCTAAAAGGTGGGCCACCGCTGTCTCGTATAAAAGGGCGGACAAATTTCATCCATGTCTTCTCCAGGATTCGAACCCGAGCTCTTCGGTACGGCAGTCACTATCCACTTTCCTGTCTGGGCGGTGCTTTGCAAATATCCTAAAATCAAATTGGGAAGATATCAGCAGTCACTACAGATTTTGTTTCCTTAATACCATCCATCCGCACAGCGAAATATATTATTTGTATAGCATCTGATCGCCCTAGGAAGTAGACCATAAACATCATGTTATGTTGAAACCATTTAGGCGAGCAAGAAATTTCTCAGACTGAGGTTGTAAGGTTTAGCTTAAGTTTGTAACAGTTACTTTAAGTTTGTCACACTTTCCTGTCTCTCCTAATTTCAGGTTACATTTCCTGCAGAATGTATTTTTAGAAAGGCGTTTAATGCAAATAAGTAAGAGTAGTATTCAAGGCAATGTTTCACTGACTTCGTTAGAGAGCCAGAGTCTCTGACTAGCGCGCATTTGCCTTTGCGGTACGTCTCTCTCTCTCTCTAAGCTATTAATGCGCTCGGCCGTACTTCAGCCCTCGTTAGCTTCGCCGACTTAATTGAAATTTAGGGGCCAACTACTTAGAATCCTGATAGCTTCGGCTATATCTTTTTAGTTAAGGTTTAATTCTTGTTACTTTAAGTTAAAGCCCAAGTGGAGGCTTTGTTGTACGCTCTGAGAGAGGAGCCGACTGTGCTAATCTTTGTTTTGAAAAAATAAAGGGTAATTAACCCTTCTTGAGTCTTACGTCTCTGTTCACACACTCAAGCGATTATTCGCTAATCGGTGTAACAGGTTCTCACATTTAATTGCTAAATAAAAGGTGGAACCCCCCAAGGCATGAAAGAGAGGAGTTAAGGATTTTAAACTTGCAATATATCTTTGGTAATTAAAGGAGAATCAGGAAAATATAATTTTTTAAATCAGGGTTCATATTACACTTCTCTATTTTGTTTAGAATGAGGTACTTAATAATGCAGTATCAATTTGAAATCAAGAGTTTTAAAGATTATTGCTTACATAAGACAGATCATATCTGGAAGAAATTCTGTGCAATAACATTCAAACCTAAACTGTAACCAAAACGAGAGCTGCGTATGTTCTGCCTAAGTGTTTTAATCAGAGACGGGAAATGATTTGAACTTTGAACTTGTTATATTGGAATTAATGACTGGAAATCCAATATTATTATTGCATTAAACACTATTTAGTGCAATTAAAAAAATACGAATTAATATAATAAACTCCTTTAGACGACTGTGCGCTGCTGTAGAGCGTAGTGTTTAATATTACCAGTTTTCAACTTGAGACAGTATAAGTGGCAATAAATGCAGTTGAACACAGTTAAGTAAATCCGTGTTTTGAATTCACATAACAAAACAGGGTTCAGTTCTTCGGTGTCCGCCGAAAACATTGCGGCAAAAACATCGCGGAGAAAACAACGCAAAGCGAAAACGTCCTGATGCAAAACATCACGGCAGAAAAGAAAGCAAAGAGAAAACAACCCAGTTCTAAAACATCGTGGTACTACTATATCGTTGTCGAAAATAAAGCGGCGTAAGAATACCGTCGTCGAAAATATCGTGGTAAAAAATGAAGTGCCTAAAATCATCCAATGACAATAACATCGCACACATGCGTTTTCAGGTTTTAAAAGTTGTAAATGCATGTTCGCATAATGTGGGAACGCAAGAAGGAAAGAGAGAGATTCTTTTACTTCCATATTTCCATAAACTTAAGCATTTAAAAATGGAAAATGAATAGAAAATTAACGTAACGTATAGAACTTAATAGAATTTTAAATTTACAGATATACATTATTGCCCTTTGTTAATTAACATTTACACAGTTAATTAACAAAGGTCAATAATAAATTAACATTTTTTTTAAAGTTTTATTGGCAATTTTTGTGAAAAATACAGTCAAAAAATGCTCGAAAAAAGGAAAATAAATAACTGCATAAGGTTAATTATAAAAATTGCTTGGTTAATTATCCAATTATTTTCTTTCACATTTGTTTAATCTGATGTTGTTTTAGTGAAAATTATATTTTGTTTTGTTTCCGTTTATTCTTAAAGTGCCGTTAACATTTTCATGTATAGTGCGCAATCAGTTTTTTGGATGTCGATTTGTTTGTTATGACGACAGTCAGTTACGTAATATGTCAGTATGGGATTCGAAAAACGCATGTATACGATGTTATCATCATGCGATGATGTAGGTGCTTGATTTTTTACCACGATATTTTCGACCACGATGTTTTTAAACTGGGAAGTTTTCGAACCGCTTTATTTTCGACCACAATATTTTAGAACGTGATCTTAGATGTTTTCTTTTCGCTTTAGTTTCTCCCCAGATGTGTTATATCACGAAGTTTTCGCCCTGAATTGTTTTCTTCTCGACGTTTTTGTTCGCGATGTTTTCGGATGTAACCACTTCTTCAATGCAAAGTTCGTCAGTACTTGGACATGTCCTTAGTGACAATACTACCATTTCCCAGGTACACTTCCCATGACGCAATGTAAACTGTCTTGCGTAACATTCACATTCTCCTGATGAGTTTCATTTTTAAGCATGTTAATATTAAATAGAATGTGAGCGAAATCTTGAGATTACAAGGTTTTCGCTCACGTCCCTAACAAATTCTTCTGTATGCCCCGAGCGACTCCTTTCTCACCCGGAATTATTTTCTTCCCAATTTCAAAGCCGGATAACAAAAAAGGCTGCTACAAGTTTTCTTAATACATAAAGGCTTCGTAATGCACGATAATCGGTTTCTTAATATGTAAAGAAAATGTAAACCAGGTCCCTTTAAAAAAGTTTCAAAATAGCATCTTTCGCTTGCCTTCTCCGAAATTTATAACCAATCATTAACGCATAACATACAGTTTGTTTACATATAATATAGTATATACACAGTCCAGTCACATTAATGTGACCATCTGTCAAAATCCAGAATAACCACCTTTCGCAGAGCGGACTGCTGCGAGACGTGCAGGAAGAGAGTCACATAGGTCCCTGAAGGTGTTCTCTGGGATGTTGAGCCATGCCGACTCTAATGCCGTGGCCAGCTGCGCTAGATTACGCGGTTGAGGATCCATGGCGCGAACAACTCGATCGAGATGGTCCCACAGATGCTCGATTGGGTTTAAGTCAGGTGAGTTTGCTGGCCAGGGGAGGACGGTAAACTCATCCTGGTGCTCTTCGAACCACGCACGTACACTGGCAGCTGTATGGCACCTCGCATTGTCCTGCTGGAAGATGCCATCATCCTGAGGAAAAACAATGCGCATGTAGGGGTGAACATGGTCCGCAAGGACAGATGCGTACTTGTATTGATCCATTGTGCCTTCCACAATGATCAGTGAACCTAGAGAATGCCAGGAAAACATTCCCCAGACCATAATGCTCCCGCCTCCAGCTTGGACCGTTCCGGCAATGGTTGCAGGGTGGTTCCTTTCAGAGGTTTCACGCCTTATACGCCAACGTCCATCTGTCCGATGGAGCATAAAACGCGATTCATCCGAAAACGCAACCTGTCGCCACTCAGTGGACGTCCAGCTGCTGTACTGGCGTGCAAATTCTAGCCTTCGCCGTCGATGAACAGCAGTCAGCATAGGTGCACGAACCAGGCGTCTGCTTCGGAGGCCCAGACGCAGCAATGTTCGCTGAATAGTACTTTGGGAGACACTTTTGGTAGCCCCTTGGTTCATTTTGGTGGTCAGTTGCTCAACGGTAGCCCGTCTATCTGCCCGAACGCATCTCCGCAACCGTCGTTCGCCTCTGTCATCTATGGCCCGTGGTGCACCACATTTGCCACGTCGCTGATTTTGGACAGTCCCATTTTGCCATGCACGGTACACTTTTACCACGGCGGCACGCGAACAGTTCACAAACTCAGCCGTTTCGGAAATGCTTCCACCCTTGGCCCGAAAGCCAATGATCATGCCCTTTTGGAAGTCGGATAAATCGCTTCGTTTCTGCATTACGCCAACGATTGAAATGTTTTCCGAAGCCCTCACACACCCTTTATATACGCTCAACTACACTGTGCTGCCACCTGCCTTCTGTGATTGGTTATTTAACTCTGACATGGAAAGTACGTGGTGGTCACATTAATGTGACTGGACTGTGTATATAATTAGTAGTTACACTTCAAATTACTTCTAACGTAACTCAATACAAAACTCATCTAAACAGCGAGGCTAACACAGAGATATTTCAATACTCCGAACTACGCTGAACTAAACAATTCAGAAACTGATTCTTTTCCTGATCTTACACAGTTTTCTCGGGCCGCCGAGGGTTTTCTAGCATCTTCCATTTCTCGAAATTACTAGAAGGCATATGAGAGCCGGATACGGTTATAGCTATATATATAGCATCAGTTACAGTTATTTAATTACAGTATCAATTACAGTTATAGGTAAGGTAAGGTACAGGTAAAAGTATGGTGGAAACAAACCAAGTACACTGCAGAGAAAAAAACTGGGGACAGTTCTATATCACCCGTTCTACTGGGCCGATTAACGAAATTCAAATTGCGTTTTCCATGTCTCGAAAGCGCGATTTCGGATATATATTAGATTTATATATAGCACTGTTCTAATATAGGTATTTTGACACAAAATCGGACTTTTTCTGAAATGACATGCCGCTTTTTTTCCATATTTCGATTCTACGACTCAAATTATGCCTAATTAAATTTTGTAAAATTTGGTGCGGAATTTACGGTGAAATTCAAAAATTTTATCTTGGCGCATTTTGTTCAGTTTGCGTCAAGAATAATTCACTTAGAGAACTTCTTAACTTATAACAAGTTATTTTCCTTTCCCTTTTTTCATTGTACACGAGCGGAAAAAAAGTAATTGTTCATACATTCAAATACTTTTAACAAAGTCCGTAAGCCACATTTGGCGTTATTATTGCCTATAACGAATATGAAAAAATTCAAAACGCGCCAATATGTAAAGTCACGTATATCTTAGGAAATTTTGAATAAAAAACTGTAATTTTTTTAGGTATGCTTAGAAATGCATCTTCTTTAATATAACAACAGTAAATGAGCAACATAAGCTTTCCAAATGATCTTTCCACTGAGTCTACCTAAGGACCAAACCCAAACGTCACCAAATGGGCGCCAAGTTCGGCGACAAAAATAGTAACTAAAATCAACGCTAGCTTAGTGATATCTCGCCAATTTAGCGAGATAGCCATTAACTAAATGTTAAACAGACTTGCTCCTGTACTCTTATGTTTCGAGCAAAGCGTTGCTTCTTTAGATTTTCATGTTACGTTATAGGAAAATATACTACAATTTCACATATAATTTCGCTAAAATTATTTACATATGTACAAAATTCGTAACAATACAGTTTGCTTTTATTTATTTAAATTTGACAACACCTTTTGCAGATTTCGTACAGAAAACAAATTATTGAATTATTGAGATAACAGAAGAGCGATACATATTAACTAATTATTGAATTATTGTCCTATATAAAGATCGCTTAAGGGCAACATTTTTTATCATAAAATAAATCGTAATTTATTTTAACATGAAATTGAAAAGAAAATGCTGTCTGATCTTGAAAAGCACATTTCATTCTAATGAATTCATAATAATTCATATTTCATTCTGGAATAATTTTAAGCAGTTACGATATATTTATGTAGATTAAGAACCAGTTTCCCTCCAAATTAGAGGTACAAGGCACATCGTTTTCCCTTTATAACATGTTGTTAAAAATGACAAAGATAATGGTATAAAAATGTTGCTATGGTGTTATTTGGTTATAAATTAAGGCTAATGTGTAGACTCGTGCTTCATTTGGTAAGAAAAAACTTTAAATATTCAAGCTATGCATTCATTTCAACGGATCGTTTGCGTTCTAAGTATAGAATAAATATTTCTTTCAAGTTTTTATTTTGCTGTCCACTTGTTGAACAATAAACACCTCTTTAAGGTACGTAAATAAAATCATCTTTTTAACTTTTGTGTTGAGAAATTTAGAATGCAGGTTTCTAAACACTTCAGAACCAAGAATATTTTGTAAATCATGGGCTTTTTACTTACTTTCAGAGATTAGTTTCGGAGTTTTTAACAGAAGGATATTCCGTAGTTAAACAGATACAATAACAGTCTTCCGGAATTTTAAAAAACAAATTTATTTATTTGTATGAAATGAAAATTAAATATATTTTATCTTTACCATTTACAAACTTGCAGGTGTGTGAGATTACTAAGCGTTATATAGTGAAAGGAAAAATCCGAAAAGTCTAAATATTGTTGCTAAATTTGTTTCTGTTGCATGTCGAGGATATACGAGTTTGTTTTATACATTTCAGCGAAATTATCTCCAAACGATATTCGTTCAGATTGTTGACCTTTTCCACTACAAATATTGCTCAGATCAACATATCGAAGTTTTTTCTTTGCAAAAAATCATTTCCTCAGTTTCAAATATAAACGTTTCTATAGTGAAACTACGATGTTTCGTTTGTTAAGAACAGGTGTGTTTTTCATGTGATTTAGTAAAGCATACGATAATTCGATTACTTGGACAGTTGAAACAGTTACACAGCTCTGTTTAAATGAGATAATAACGTGAATGTACTGTTTCTGCTCGAAATTTTGGCGTCCATACTAAAGCTTCTAAAATAGTATTAAACTGCTTTTGCGTGGGTAATCTATTCTGCAAACATTGTTGGATATACAGAGGCTCACATTTTTAGACGATTTTCGTTTGTTATAAAAAAATCGCCTGCTTGGATTTTTTCTTTTTAAATTACAATGATATTTTTGAAAGTGTAAATTATGATCTGCTATTTGATAATTTTGTATTTCTGCAGATGGCTTTTTTAAAGAAGTAATGGGCGGAAGGCTATGCCTGTGCTCTTTCCGAAGAAAAGTATTCGTATTTATAATTATTAAAAAATGCTGTGGAAGACATGATTTTTCGTTCGATCCAGAGCACTACATTTTTTATTGTCCCTTAACAGAGGAACTGCATCTTAGAAAACCAACACAGTACTTGGATCCGTTTTTGAGATATGCAACAGCCAATAAGCAGCTTCGAATTAAAATACAAAAAATCATAGAGTTCTTAGCAGCAAAAGGACAAGAGTTACGTACTCCCATGGAACACAATCCTTCGCAGTTCTTCCTAAAACTAGTTATACTATAGTGAAAAGTACGATAGCGCAAATGATCCACAGAACTTTGTATGTAATAATTAAGTACTTGTTCTATCATAATATAAATTAAAAATTCAAAATAATGTTACTGCGCTACAGCATGCATATTCATAACAGTGACATGTTAAATAGAATTAAATTGGTAGAATTTTTCTAATATGGACTTTGACAAACCATAAGATTGCAACAAAATGGAACTCTATGTAAAATGCTATATTTAATATGTTATATGTAATATGCTATATATAATATGTTATATGTAATATGCTAAATATAATATGTTATATGTAATATGCTATATATAATATGCTATATGTAAAAGAAATTCCTTGCAAGAAATGTAAGCATCACGAAGCTGACTGTAAGAACTGTAGAACTGCAACCCACAAAATACTGAATCTAAGAAACGCGTGAAAACAATCGTAACCCATACGTTTTAACAATATGCAAATGTTTTACAATAAGGACTAAGAACAATATTTTTCTCCCAAATGTGACTGAAAGAAATGAAAGCAATACAAATCGAAAAAATCTCTTACATATGAAAATATCATATATATATTTAAATTATCCGCACATACAAACTGTTATTTTCCCCTTTTAATTTTTAATAATATTAATAATGATAATAGAAATTACTTAAAAATAAGCTAAAAGTTCTCGAAAATTAAAAATAAAGAGAATTTCCTAGTCATGCATTGAAATTCTGCAGTCCTTACATGCAGAATTTTGCGAGGCTTAATTTTCCAGACGTATTATTAAATTAGAAAGGCGAAGCCTTCATTGGTAATGGAATGTGGTATTTAGATTTGAATCGAACAATGGAAGGAAATTATTCAAAAGACTTCACAAACCTTGTTTATTCGTATGGAAATTGACTCTTTATTTTGTTATGACCCAGTTTAATTTAGATTAATAGTAGCATGGATGACAATGTTTTCCACAGGAGGCATTGGTTTGTATGTTTGTCTGTTTTTTAAAATACGTTTTCTGAAGAAATTAAGTTCTGTGTAATTTTTTTGGCTATGTCTATGAAATCGTTTTCTTGTTGCAAGCATTTCTGAATTCCGTAAACAAGTTTCAAAATAAATATTAATGAATTTTTCTGGATGCAGCCAAGCGCCTATAGAAATGGCATCTCATTAAAATGCGGCATAATGCTAAGGGTAATACAAAAGCAGCGTAATAAAAATTTCTAAAGATATGAGGACTTAGTGTTCTGTGCATACTCTTTGCAAACATGGTGAATTACTTACAAGGTTCTTATCCTCAAATTCTAAGTCCTGAACTGGAACAGGGAGCGGAAGGTACGCTATGTTCTGGTGTAACTGCTGGGCTGGAGAATAACTGCACGTGAAGGGATTTGAAATCCTTTTTTATTCAATCACTAGTAATTACAAAAACTTCCCAACTTGGAAGAGATACAGAAAGTAAAAGACCGCACTTGGGTCTTAACGTAACAATCAAATAATTTCAAAACTAAACCTAAAATAGAAATTAAATCAACTTTGCTTCGCAGAGCAATTCGCGGAAGTTGGCCTCTATCTAAAAGGGTGCGTAGCAAGATATACTAAATACTACCGCACTTTAATTTATTTTACAAAGCAATCACGTAGTAAGCACTATGGCTTATAAATTTAAACTGCTAGCTGGTCAGGCGAGCGTTGAGCAGCGTGACCGTGATCTGAGGCAAAGCTCTCACACACCGAGAGGTTTCTACCTCTGCTTAAATAGTGCATGGCTGAACTTCAAAAATTAGCATAAGCTAAAAACGCGCGCTTCTTCTGACAGGAAGTTGAAGCAGAGAGGAGATAGAAAAGATTTAAATTAAAATAAACTTGGTTAGTTTAACTAAAACCTTACAAAGAAGCCACAAATTTCTTTTACATTGTAAGTGAAAGAAGTGTTTAATACACTAATAAATTATGCTATTTTTTCTCCCGCCTTCTTCGCATGCTTCATGGTGTAGTGGTCAGCACGCTCGACGCGTAACCGAGAGGTCCGTGGTTCGATTCCCGGCGAAGGCGTTGCTCATTTTTCAATATTCCTGCTTCAAACACCTACAAACTCTACAACTTCACAGATTATTTTATGAGCTAACGAATGATGAGGAAAGTTCTCCAAAATGCAAAATATTTATGCTATAGTTCGACCATCTCATCCGCAACCATGAGCACAAACACGCATGCACCATTCTGACCGAATTATTCTCAAAATAGGGTGGAAAGATGGATACTTTTTTTCCCTCCAGCTTATCTCTTTCCGGAGAAAAGATTTTCATCTGAGCTTTCACGTCGCAGCAAATAATAACGCCTCTTCTGGACAAGTCTATGTGTTTTGGCAGAATGCCAGCCAAGGCTGCGTTTGAGACGGTCGAACTATAATACTATGTTGATTTGTATTTTTTCTGTACATTTGAAATTATTACGATAAATTACGCTACTCTGTACACTACATGTTTAGAATAATTTAGGATGTGCATTTTATTCGAATAAAAAAATCAGTTTTCGCTTTTTGTACGTATAACAGTAATCTGTTTATTTTACCGATCAGAATAAGATCAGGTTTACAAAATTCATCATAGCCGAAAGAAAAAGAGTAGCACTTGTCATTCTGTATATCACTGGGTGATATATAACCTTATACGTGACACTATGCTTTTTACTCAATTCCATCCCAATTTTGATCGAAAATATCCCGGAGGAAAAAAATTAAGGGTCTCGTACCCTTCTTCCGTTACGACAACTTCTCGAGGGGACTTTCGACTCAACGGATTTTAAGTGACACTGTGCAGCAAAGACACTATACGTTATAGTTTGAACACAAATAGAACAATGTTCATTAACATTCTGGCAGGCATTTGAGTGGATACAAGAAGGTGTTTCTGTTTCTAGTTGATTTTGTGAACAATGTAGTTATATTGCTTCTGAGAAACCAGTGGAAGCATCTTATGTGATATGAAGACGATCACAGATGCCCATTAACGTTTATTTTAGGTAAGTAAATTGGAAGAGATTTATGAAACAGAAAACTGCTGTCTCCTGTTAAAATTTTATGAAAAGGAAAACTTATATTTTTAAATTTAAAACTGGTTTTATCTGTATTTCTTCGCCGTAAAATAAATTTTAAGTCGCCCAAAAGGGTTTTCTAAGGT
>KK115831.1:503470-564476 GCA_000611955.2 Stegodyphus mimosarum | reverse complement strand
TTTTTTTTTTTTTGTCTTTTTAGGTTTATTATTGAACATAATTTTCTTCGTACTTACGCCATATACAGTTTGATAGCAGGAACTTAGCAGTATACCTTTAGAATTCCCGATGCAGAGTTAAGCGTTAACATAACGTTTTCCTGTCTTCTGTCTGTTAATCATATCAGTCTTCTGACTAAGATGGCTTTACAAAACTTTTTTGTTTTATTAATGTTTTATGTGTTTACTGTCTTTATTAAATAACATATCCTTGGAGCTTATGTCACATAAAATTCGATTCAACACCAAAGTTGTAGAGACATTAGGTTTTAATGAAGCTGGAGAAGTGAAAAATGAGTAACGCCTTCGCCGGGAATCGAACCACGGACCTCTCGGTTACGCGTTGAGCGTGCTGACTACAAAGGCATGCGAAGAAGGGCAGAGAAATGCCTTATAAAGTCATAAAATATTTTAAAACGGCATATCTTTAGAATTTCCGATACACAATCTCGGGCTTCCAGGGGCCTATGTTCGGGTGGAGGACTACGTCATTCAAAATTTGGTGGGTTTAGGTACCGTTTTATTTTTACATTCATACAGAGTCTTCATACATGCATACATTCATACAGAGTCTTCATTATTTAATTTCATTAAATATGATACAGGGCTATAATATTCGGTGGCAACAATCTGAAAAGAGATGCGCCGTTCATAGTGATTCAACGCAAAATGCCCTTTTGAAGCTAAAATCCCATTCAAGACTAACATCCCTTTTGGGTTAAAAAAGAGAGAGACTCTGTTTCGAATCTACGGATAATAATAATGCCTACTTTTTTTTTTTTTTTTGCTGTATGTAAAAAAGCAACATGTGCAGGTTATACATTAAAACGAAAGCAATAGTTTCAAGTTAAAAATTTGTAATACGGTAGAGAGGAAAAGACAGTTGGTATTATATCAAATTCATTTGATTATAAAATTTTTCAAGGGGAAAAATTATGAATATTCGTTCATTGTCTTCCCAATCGTATGTGGAATTACTGCTGCATTATTAATTTTCTTCTACAGCAGTTCGATGCAGAGATAAAGTAAAAAAAATAAAAAAAAAAAAAAATCTGAAATGTTTCAGATTTTAAATTACGTCCAAAGGGACGTTTATTTAACATTTTGTGTGTTACCTTTATTTGTTAAATACCATGTTCTTCGCACTTAAACCATAAAATTCAGTTCAACAGCAATATCGCAAAATAATTTTAAATTAAGCATATCTTTAGAAATTTCGGTACACGCTCTCACGCGCTGGAGATAAAAATGTTTTTCTGTACAACGTTGGTATTGCTGGCTTTGAAATCTTTGAGTTTGTTAATGAAAAATTCGTTAAAGTAGTAGAGAATATTATTACGAATTTCACATTTATTTGGCTATTTATTTAGAACTGTAATTAAAATTCCTTTTTATTTTCCCGTGCAACGCACGCAGACGATTTTTGAAGAGAAAGCTACGTCAAAAAAAAAAATAATAATAATAATAACATGCATACATTTATGCAGATTTTTCATTTTTTAAACTTTAATGCAGAGCGATAACATTTAGTGGCAACAATTTGAAAAGTGATTCAACGTTTTAATGATTCGACGCAAAATCGCAAAACGAAAGTAATAGTCCTTCGGGACTAAATCCCTTTGGACTAATTATTCTGAGTATTTCGCAAGTAATATGACTACTCTTCCAAATGTCCTCTCGGTTACAGTGAGTTAGTTGCCTCATGGTAGTTGCTCAACAGCTGACACACGTTAAATGTTTCTCGGAATCGAATTTCAAATTGCAATTCGAGTTCACTCGCCTGTGCTTGCGAAATTAAATCAGCCGTAAAAGGAAATAGCAGCTTTCAACAATAGAATATTATAAGCGAAACTGCTCCATAGAAAGGTGCCAGATAAATATTAGCATTTTAGTTTTTTTTATACAGGTCAGTGTACTTTAAATATTATGTAATTGTATAACAGTCACACATCTATAAAATGAATTATCGTGTTAAAAATCTCCCGCTAAGAATCTGAAAAGTTTCAGATTTTAAATTACATCCAAAGCGGCGTGTTTTTAACATGCTTAGAAATCCTTGAGTTTGTTAATCAAAAATTCGTTAAAGTTTTACAAAATAGAACATCGATAATAAAACAAATTCCAAATTTCAAATTTGGGATTCCAGAGGCCCATATTCGAGGGAGGATTATGTTATTCAAAATTCCATGGCTCTAGGTACCGTGGTTTTATCACAATGCGAAATCATATATACATTTATGCAGATTCTTCATTATTTAATTTCTTTAAATATAACACAGAGAGCTAATATTTGGTGGCGACAATTTGAAAAGTGAAACAACGCTTGTAGCGAATCATCGCAAAATGCCAAAACGAAATTAATAGTCTTTCTAGGCAAATTTCCCCTTTGGACTAGAAATATAAAAATGAAAAAAAAAAAGTCTGAAAGCTTTTAGATTTTACAAGCAACCTCGTATTTGGCGTACATTTACTAAAAACACTCATTCGATTTCGAGGGCAGCTACAGGTCCCTCCTCATCAGGAGAACAAAATATCTAGAAAGGGAAAGCAACTTCAGTAACGGCTTTTTTATACCCTCGGGTAGAACCACGCGCGAGGAGGCAAAGCCATCAATCGGCAAACACAATAATCAAGAATTATGTTAATAGAATTTTAAAAGCGTTAGGAAGGACTGGATTAGACTTAAAATCATTCACTAAATATGGTAAATCTTTGTGAATATGAAAAGCCTCAAGAAAATCCAATTCACCAACGGAAGAAGCCTTTTGGATAATTTTTGCAGATCCAAAGTCAAAATTATGATTAAATTTCCAACTATGATACGCTATTGAAGACTTGTTAATTTTGCCCTTTCGGACATAAGATTCATGTTCCTTGATACGAAACTTTAACGCTCTTTCTGTTTGGTCAATATATCTCAAGCCACACTGACACGATATACTATATATTTCCCAAGAATTAAAGTCAGAAACGCAATCTTTTAGAGTCGAACCGTGAATTTTATTGATAGGGGAGAAACTGACCTGAAAATTGAATTTGTGGAGAATCCGTGCAACTTTATAACTAACAGAAGGATAAAATGGAAGCACGACAAGGTCATTAATATTATTTCTAACAGTGGAATGTCTTCTATGATGGGAATCTGAAAATTTTTTTAACAGCTTTATCAATGATCACGGGAGAA
Organism: Stegodyphus mimosarum; assembly: GCA_000611955.2. Lineage (NCBI taxonomy): Eukaryota > Metazoa > Arthropoda > Arachnida > Araneae > Eresidae > Stegodyphus > Stegodyphus mimosarum. Next base: position 561,253 of record KK115831.1, on the reverse strand, counting down.
AATCCTCGGTGAATAGCAACTGCTTTTAAATAATTAAGTTCATTGGTAAGCAAGGATTCTGTGGAACAAACTTTGAGCGCGCGAAATATATAATAGTAAAAGGAAGCCAGTTTTTGCTTAACAGGGTGGCATGACTTAGCATGGGGTGGTAAACGTTAAAACATATTGGCGCGTTTCTCTTCTATTCCATATCGTTAGAATTTCCGATACACCCTCTCGCGCGCTGGTGATAACTTTTTCCCCCCGTTCAGTGTTGCCATTGCTCGCTTCGAAATCGTCGAGCTTGTTAATCCATAATTCGTTAAAGTGTCAGAAAAAATGAAATCGATAATGAAACAAATTCCAAATTAGGGCTTTCATATGTCCATATTCGTTGGAAGATCACGTTATTCGAAATTTGATAGCTTTAGGTACGGTTGTTTTATGACAATGCGAGAAACATACATACATTTATGCAGATTATTCATTATTTAACTTCTTTAAATATAGTACAGGACTGCAATATTTGGTGGCAACAGTTTGAAAAGTGAATCGAATGCAACAAGAAAAAGTTGAAAAGTGAAACGAAATTAATAGCCCTTCTGGGCTAACGCCCTTTGGGCTAAGAATAACCATTTTTAACAATTAATAATAAAATTGTCTAATAACCAAAGAGTTGACGTTAATAACTAGATTCTAATTATTAACGATTCTGTTTTATAGTTATTCTAGTTTTGAAAGCAAATCTAGACCGCAAAATAAAGCAGGATAGCTCATTTTTTCAGCGAAATATTAAAAATTAAATTTTTGTGGAAAAATATTCTGAGCATAAAAATATCTTTTCGTAAATAATGAAACGTTATTTTTGTATTACTAATGAGCATAAAACGGCATTTTCAATTTGTACGTTATTCCTAAATAGATAAAATACATTATCAATAAAACTATGCCTGGACATCTCGAATACGCGTCGAGTGTGCTACCGTTACACCACGAAGGCATGCAGAAAGGAGGAAGAAAATACTTTATAAAACTAGGCCTAAAATTTTCAATATTGTCTAGCTGCATTGAAAATTCTTTCACACGTGGATCTCAAAATTAAATGCAATGTCTAATACAGTTCCTTAAAAAACCGGTTAACTATTCATGCGTGATAAGATCGTCTGTATTATCAAATTATACTGTACACGGCTTATCTGAGCAAAAAACCAGTCACGTAAAATATACTGTACCTTTTAAATACAGTGGATCTTCTTTTATGTCTCAGTTTCCGAGCTAACACCAAGACAGATAAGAGAATAGATAAATAACAGCCAACGACTACTGTTAGATATGAACAGTCGACAGCAATGATAAATTGTCAGCAAAGTGCACTGCGTAGAAAGGTTGATTGACAGTCGACACTACGTGAGTTTACATAAACCAATACTTCTGGCTTAACTTAAAACAAGTAATGCTGAACATAAAATAAAGTATAATTTAGAACTAGCCTAACGACTAACAGGATAAAGTAAACGCGCAGGAAGGCTCTGGCTCTTAGAAACCGGCGGAGCAAGCCTACTGGCTAGAAGCACTTAATGCCACAGAATCAAATTGTTATTAGTCACGGTAACAGTGGGGACTCAAGTAGGCAGAACACGCTCTGAAATCAACATGCGAAGGCTTCGCTTAAATGGCAGTTTTTTTTTCTCCCTTAGTCTGAACAAACGCGTGCTATCTAATTAATTTTTATTCTGGTATGAAAAGCGGGGTGAAAAGGAGAGCGACAGGACAGTTGCTTTCACTCAACTATTATTCAAAATAAATAAATTAATCCTCACTGCACAATTAATTCCTTTGTTTCTGAGAAACATTTCCTTCTCATCGACATTTCAAAGGATCTTCTTTAGGAGGTAAATATCTCTCAGTTTAATCCTCTGACTGAATGCTTGATTCTTTGAAAATATTTTCTATTCCTTTCTGGCAACGCTACAAAAATTCTTAAATGCCTGCTAGACATCTAGACATAAAAAGTTGCTTTTGGCACTCTTTTGCTGGCACAATATCAATACTTTGGGACCGAATTTCTTACCAAATGTGTGTGTTGTTTTGAGCTTGTGAAGGGATCTTTGGATTTTCTTCATGACTTAAAGATTTTATTTATTTCGTTTGGCTTAGTTTGTCATTGTGGCATTTTTATTCTCAGATGGGTGGAGGTTTTGATAAATATGCAATATATATGATTGCTGGGGCGTATCCATCTCATACTGTGGTAGGTGTATCTATATGCTGATAGAAATTTTAAGAACAGACACAATTTTCTACCCTTAACGTATTATACATAATACATACATGAACAGGATTAAAATGTTCATTATATTTTGCTTCTTTGTTAAAAAATTAAAATCATATGAAATGTTTTACAGAGCATAATATATAAATATAGACCCATGCAGATATTAAATTTATTTATTCTGCTTTAGACGGTTACTTGTTTTAGGGTAGGTGTGAGTTAATTGTAATTAAATTACACTGAGCAGATCAGTTTTCATGATGTAATTTTCTTCATAACGCGAATTTTCCGTAGGCCTAAGACAACGATATCAAGCAAAGCATATTTAAAAGTACAGACGAGCTATATTTTATAAAAAATTGTAAGCATAATTTTTGACGCTGAACTTAATCATAAATCTCATATCTACAGTTGCAGTGTACGCTGTGGGAAAAAAAAAGAAAAGAAAAGAAGAAAGGGGGGAGAGTTAATTCTGGTATATCTCCTGTTCTACTGGGCCGATTGACGAAATTCAACTTGCGTTTTTCAGGTCTCGAAAGTGCGACATAGGATATATATTTGATTTATATATAGCCGTGTTCTAATATAGATATTTTGCCGCAAAATCGGACTTTTTCTGAAATGGCATGCCAATTTGTTTCCATATTTCGATTTTACGATTCAAATTATCCCAAACTGCCAAGTTTTGTAAAAATCGCACGAGTAGTCTCTCAAAATTTTAGCTCCTCACTGTTAATTGAATTTGGTATATATTTATTAATATCTCTTTTTTTTATCAAACTTACTTTATTCTTCCTTTCACATTTCGAAATTTAGGTTTCTTCCAAATAAAATTCGTACATTTTTGATGATTTATTTTTAAAATTTGTATTTTTAAATGATTCTTATAAATTTCTCGAAAAATATTTTTGAATTATAATCTTTAAACTTTTTATCATCATTTTAAAATAGATGTATTTCTAAGCATACCTGCAAAAAATTAGTTTTTTTTATTCAAAATTATTATTCAAACATATTGGCTTGTTTTTAAATTTGGCATATTTGTTAAAAGCGTTAATAACGCCAAATGTGGTTTACACATTTTGTTAATATTATTCGAAAGTATGAACGATGACCTTTTTCCGCTCGCGCAAAATGAAAAAAAAAAGGAAACCAAAATAGGTTGCTGTAAATTAATAAGTTCGCCAAGTAAATTATTCTTGGCGCAAACTGAAAACAAATGGTCCAAGAATTTTTTTTAATGTCTCCATAAATTTTGTCACCAAATTTTGCAAAATTTAACATTTAGGCATAATTTGAGTCTTAGAATCGAAATATGGAAAAAAATTGGCATGCCATTTAAGTAAAAGTCGATTTTGTGTCCAAATACCTATGTTAGAACAATGCTATATATAAATCTAATATATATCCTGTCGCGCTTTCGGGACATGAAAAACGCAGTTTAAATTTCGTCAATCGGCGTAGTGGAGCGGGAGATCTGGAACTATCTCCTTTTGTTTTTTTGCACAGTGTGCATGATAAATATAGTAGAAATACATAATTTCATTTTACAAAGATTTAGGAAAATTTGTAACTTAGCAAAGTGGAAAAATAAGACTTTTCTAGTAAGCTTGCTAGTTTTTATGACTTTATTTACTGAAGTGTTGAGAATTTTCTTCCATAAATAAGCGGTAGTCTTTATGCTTTACATAAAAATTTCCAGGTCATATTTGACAACTTTTAGCAGTGTTTATAAATGACAGACAAATCGAAGAAAACAATATAAGGGCCAGCTAAATTCATAGTTCTGGGGAAGTAGATGAGCTAAATTCAATTCAACTATTATACAACAGTCAGAATAGCATCAACTCAACGCAGAATATTAGGTAATTATATCCTCAGGATAAAGGCATTTAATTTCTTTCTTCTCTAATGAAATGACTTTTACAGGAATGATGAAAGATTGTGATTTCGAGCTTTTATAAAAACTTGATATTAACTTGATATTATTAAGAAAATATAATGAATCAAAATCATCACAATTTCTTTTTTTCATTATGAATTTAAGCATCATGAATGTGCATTGCTGGCAATATGTGTCAGAGCGTTATAGTCATGGAAAAAAAAGGTAGAGACTTTGTCTACTGTGTTTCTATAAAACGTTCAAGCATGTTTTAGTTGCAACATGGTTTCTCTGAGAAGTAAAGAGCTTGTATAAATACTGTGAAGTAGCGTCACAGATCGTTCCCTACGTTTTAGAGTTGGAAGAGGGTAGTTAAAATCATGTACTTTCGTAAATATCGTCAGATACTTTTTATGGTACAAAGGGTACTTGCACACTTTTAGAGCAATTTCGTTAAACAATTTATAAACAAAAGCAAGTGCTTTGAAATAATTACTGGCAACAGCTTATTATCTGAAATTAGAAACATCGTCTGCTACTTTTAAATTTATTCATCTTTCAAAATGTTGCATGTAAACAAGCTGTAGATGGAAGAATATGTTTCTGCACTTTCCGTGGAGAAATATTCATATTCTTTAATTCAAAAACTGTAAAATCCATGGTATTAAAATTTCGAAGTGCAAAATAAGCAAAATCTTTACAAGGAAATGGGAAAAAACCGTCAATCATTACTTATAAATGAGAAGAAAGTTCCAAAGTTATACCCATAAAAAGTACACTGTGAAAAATAATAAACCAAGATTTACAACTTAAAAAAGTTATTGTGATCCTCGATGAAGTATGGGTTTACCTAACTGACTGCAACAAGTAAAAGTCTATTTCTTACTGAAAACGAAGAAAAAATGTACAAAACTCGTTCCATCAATGCAAAGAAAGTTTCAGTAATGATTGTCGCAGGATTCTCTTACAATGCGAAATTTGAAATAAGAAGAGTAGGAAAAAAAAGTTAAAATTATTTCAACGTAATATCAAGAGAAAGTTTTACGTTCGATATTTACAGAGGAAATTCCATTTCATTATCTTAATGACTTTCAAAGAGCGATATTTCATCAAGAGAAAGCAACAAGTCTTACTTCGAAAAGTACCACTGCATTCCTTGCAAAAATTAAGACTGATACAGGTGTTGCATATATACCTTTTCAAAATATTCTTGCGAAGTCCCGTCCTGTCATCTATGGACTGTTATTCCTCTGGTCTCTTGAAAAATGCTCTTTCTAAATGCAAACCCACCACGATTGTTGGAAGTAGTGGAAGAGGAATCAAAATCAATACCCCTGGAAATTTTACGAAAAACTTTTCTAGTATGGAAATCACGATGCAAACTTGTAGTCAAGAAAAAATGAAACTACGCTCTAGAACAAGAAAAAAAAAATCGACACACTAAAAAGGAATCATCCGATTGCTTTGAAATTTCGTATGCATAAATGTTTTAACCAAATATGCAAATGATTAAAATTTAGTCTCTTATGAGTGAATAATGTGATCTCCAACGCATCGGAACTGCGCATCCAGCAGATTCCTAAGAAGCTGTTCTTGAAATGTTGTTAAATATTTCTCTTGCGTTGCCATTTAGGATACCTTTCAACGACTGAAAAATGCCTCGCCGCAGGATTCGACTCATTACGAGCAACTGCTAAGAGAGCTTCAAAGAGGTCGTAGCATTGGATTGAAAGAGATAGGTTGCGCAAATCGGAGAATCGCTCATCATATGAGTCGAAACGATACGGCCATTAGAAGATGCTGGAAAGAATGGGTGGACAATGGCAGATTTCAGCGACATTATGGTAGCGGTCGACGTAGATCGAGAGAACAGAATGATTGTCAGATCAGCTGTCACAGCGCCTGATTCACGTTATGAACCATAAGACGTGCGACCCTCACACGAGTGTCCACCATGACCATTCACTGACGGCTGATAGAGCAAAATCTACGCCTTTACGCCACCTGCCACTCACGCCTGCACACTGTCGATCCAGATAACAGTGGTCTTGAGTCGATCAGGTTGGAATGATGCTGACTGGGGCCGTATAGTCTTTAGTGACAAATCCCGTTTCGAACTGTATCGTGACGATCATCGAAGACTGGAGACGCCCAGAGCAGCGTGCCGATCCTGATTTCACTATCGCATGCCACAAAGGCCCTCAGCCAGGAGTTATGGTCTGGGTGCCATTTCAATTGATACCCGGACCCCTTTGGTCGTCATTAGAGGCACAGAGAGGTACGTCGACGACATGCTACCGTTCCTTTTCAGTACCCAGGGCTTATGTTTCAGCAACATAATGCCAGACCACATACGGCACGTGTTGCTGTGAACTTACAGCTTGTCAAACACTTCCTTGGCCAGCCAGATCGCCAGATCTCTCTGCCATCGAACATGTCTGGAATATGATGGGAAGGCGACTACATCTACCAGGGAATATTAATGACCTAGCCCAACAGTTGGAGCAAATTTGGTAAGAAATACCGAAGGAGAACATCCGAGAGCTTTATCAGCCTATCCACGCCGTGTAGCAGCTTGCATCCAGGTTAGAGGTGGATCAATACCTTATTGAGCTCGTTACTTTGTAACTAAATAACTCTGAAATAAATTATTAAATTGTTTTGAAATTTTAATCGTTTTCTATTCTGTACATAATCTTCTATCCACCAGTTTTTATCTCCATCGGATAATTCCTTCTTGGTGTGTCGATTTTTTTGTTACAGAGTGTAGATCGAATATTTATAAACATAGTCCTAATGTCAAGACACAAGAGAATTACGCCGACGTGGAAAATAGAACAGGCACATCGACAACCTTGTATTCGACATAAATTTTGTAAAGTCCCAATCGATTTTGAGGGCAAAACGGGCCCCCTTTCATCAGAAACAAAAAATTCTGCAAATCGAGAAAGCGAATGTCGATCATATTTATACCCTACAGGCAACCAATGTAAGGAGCAGATAGCGCCATCTGTCGGGAGAAATAGTAACAAAAAATGAAGGCTTAAGTTAGTAGAATTTTAAAGGCATTAGGTAAGACTGGATTGGTATTAAAGTCATTAACTAAACAGGATAAATTTTTGTGAATGTGAAAAACTTCAAGAAAATCCAATTCCCTAATAGAACCAGCTTTCTGGATAATTTTAGCACAACCAAAATCAAACTTGTGATTGAATTTCCAACTATGATTAGCCATTGAAGATTTGTTAATTTCGCCTTTTCGGACGTAAGATTCATATTCCTTTATGCGAAAGTTTAATGCTCTTTTCGTTTAGCCAATATAACTTAAGCCACACTGATTCGATATGCTATAAATTCCCCAAGAATTAAAGTCAGAAATAGAATCTTTAAGAACCGAGCATCGGAGATTATTTATACTCGAGAAAACAACGTGAAAATTAAACTTGTTTAAAATCCGTGCAATTTTATAACTGATCGAAGGATGAAATGGACGCACAACAAGGTTATTAATGTCATTTCTACCATCAGAATGTGTTCTTAGATGGCACGATAAGAACTTGCGAACAGCTTTACCAATGACTATATGAGAAAATCCTCGGTCAAGGGCAACAGATCTTAAATAATTGAGTTCATTAGCAAGAAGAGATTCTGGGGAACAGACTTGGAAAGCTCGAAATACATAATAGTAAAAAGAAGCCATTTTTTGCTTAGCTGGGTGACATGACTTAGCACGGAGAAGTAAACAAACAGAAAAGGGTTTATGGTAAACAGTTGTGCTGAAATTAAATTCATTGCGGCTTAAAAGAATATCAAGGAAGGGAAGTGTATTATCAGATTCAGATTCTCAAAAATGAACTGGATGGCTGGATTAGTAGAATTTACAACAGATAACATCTGGGGTAAGTCTTCCTATCACCATCAAAAAGTGCGAAAGTGTCGTCTACGTAGCGAATCCACAGACGAAAAGATAGTTTTTAAAATAATTTGACCTCAAAATAATGCACGTAAATGTCAGCAAGTATAGGACTGAGGATCCATAGCTAGTCCTTCAGTTTGGCGAAAAACAAAGTGAGTTTAACTCACAGAGACTTTAGTGAAGGAAATTAACTCTTCAGTTTCAATATGTGAGAAATGGAATTCTCGAAGTCTAGTTTCAATGCATTTTAGTGCACCTTCGACTGGAACATTAGTAAACAGCGATTTAACATCGAACGAAACCATAACGGAGTGCAAATGAGAAATATTTTAAGTTTATTGATGACTTCGAGAGAATTTTTTACGGTATGAATATTGTTGGAAAGGAGAAAATACGGAAACTAAATATTTGGCCAAAGGATACGATGACGTTCCTAAATTGGAAACTATAAGTCGAAAAGGAATTCCAATTTTGCGAACTTTGGGAAGAGCATAAAATCTAGCACAGTTAGCAATAGGTGGAATGAGTGATTTCTTAAGCTGAGTCGAAAGTATGTGAGAAGATTTTACAGCTGTTTTAACTTTTGTGAGGTCAGAAGTAGAGGGATCTTTAGGGATCGAACATTATGGGCCTTCACTTATCAGTTTCGTGACCCCATTAATATATGTGTGTTTGTCCATAACCACAATTTGTCCACCCTTATCAGCCTACGAAATTATAATTCATCATCATTTCCAATCCATTAATCATTATTTCCAATCCAGCCTTACCTAATGCCTTTAAAATCCTACTAACTTAACCCTTCATTTTCTGTTACTATTTCTCCCGGCAGATGGCGCTATCGGCTCCTTATATTGGTTGCCTGTAGGGTATAAATATGATCGACATTCTCTTTCTCGATTTGCAGAATTTTTTGCTCCTGATGAAAGCGGACCCGTTTTGCCCTCGAAATCGATTGGGATTTTACAAAATTTACGTCGAATACAGGGTTGTCGATTTGCCTGTTCTGTATTCTTAATATCTTAAACATTAATTAAATGGTCCTGAAATCGTTCTAAAATGTCTAAAACCCTCTGTAGTTACAGAAAGAAATGATAGCATGTGCATTCAAAGCTCGCGATATTGATTGTAAGTTCACACCTTCGCACCATTCTGTATTAATTGTGATACTAATACATCTAATTAGTAGTTCACGTATAATAAAATAGCTGTACAGACCAAACATTTGGAGCAACTGACAATTTTGCAGCATGAATTAACATTTTTCGTTTCTTTCTTTTTTTTTTTTTTTTTTTTTCTCTTATATATATATATATATGTGTGTGTGTGTGTGTGTGTGTGTATGCCTACACTTCGAGTTATCTTTTCTCATTTCTTTGGTTGTTTTCTTTTAATTGGTGTTCTTTTCCATTTTATATATCATAATATTATTCATTATACTTTGTCATAATTTTCAAAATCGATGTTTTTCTTGTCCGATTAAACATGCTATAATACTGTCACTTAAAAACGGCAGAATATTTTCTCCTCGAATTTAAACATTTGGTAACGCAAAAGGCCCGTACAAGGTTTCTGAACATGTAAAGACTTCTTAATACATAATAATCTTTTCCTTAATGTATAATGAAAACATACTCCATATCCCTTTAAAAAAATTTCAAAAAAGGAACTTTTCCTTGTCTTCACCGAAATTATTAACCAATAATTAACGTATAGCACACAGTATGATTTACATACAACACATAATTTACTTTTATCGCATATTAAATTAAATTTGATAACACCTTCTGTAGATTTCGTACAAAATATTATTGAATTATTGAGATAACAGAAGAATGATGCATATTAAATAATTATTTTCTTTATCAAAATCGCTTAACAGCGTTAGAACTTATCATATAGCAAATCTTAGTTAATTTTAATATGCAATAATTAATGGTAATTACGTGATTATGGTTGCCCCCACCAACGGCTCAGTGATAAAGTCATTGAACACTGGTAGTTCGTTCAGGGCTTCGAATCCCGGTAAAGGAGCTAGCTGCATGGGGGTTTTCGTGATCTTCTCCATGTGTAACGAGTATACGAATCAGTTTCGCTTAGAAAGTCCTGCAGAAAGGCGTCCCTTCCCTTAGGCAGATAGCCCTCGTGCTTTGCCATAATCAAATAAAACATGATTGTGGAGAGTTTTCTGAAGGAAACGTCAAACTGTGGAAGCACCCATGCAGTTTCCTGACTGGTGTTACGATGATTGTTTGTTATTCTCTATAAAAAATACACTGAAGCAGTATTTGGAAATTTTGTAACGAACCATGCAGCATTTTTTCAATAATTGTATATAAAATCCTATAAAATCATGCAACATCTATGCATTACTTGAAATTCTCGATGCGCATCTTTCATGCTTTTAACCGGCTGGAAACGAAGAAAGGAAAATGTGTATCGAATTCCAAAATAATGACACAGATCATACTTTTGAGGTCGAATAAGTGTAACAAGCAGATTTAACAAGACTATCTGAAAAGGTCAAAACTCTTTGCACTGTGTTGCCAACACAGTGACAAAGGGAACAAAAAAATGATTTTTATCTCAACAACTGAGTTTCTTTTCCGCGCATTGAAGAGAGAATGAGTTATTGAATGGGTTGTTACAACTGTTGTTGGTATTTTGCTGACAGTTTTGAATTCTATGAGGAAAGCAGCTTGTTAGGCAAATTAAACGTTCGAACGTGACAAACTGAGTCAATTGTTTGCTCGTTTTTTTTCTTTTCTTTTTTTCCGCTATGAATTGAATTCTCTTGGATTTTGTTCTATGAGCTGTTGATAACGCTGAATCTTACGGTACAAAGTAAATAATTAACTTGATTCTTAACTATATTCAAATTAATTTTTAAATATTGATATTAAATCTGTAGAAATTCTAAGTAATACCTGCATAAATCTGAAATGTATCAGCCTTTTCCCGCTTGATTCTTTAGATATGAATATACACTATCACTTTTTGGAATGAGAATGGTTATTTAATGCGAAGTAATGATCACAATAAGATGAAATTTCTGCTGAGAAGATGACTCTCATAATACACCAGTCACCAGAAGGAGGCAAGACATTCGCAAAGAGGCAAGCATTCGTAAGCGTTACGAGAAAGAAATAAAATGACCGCTCTGTATGAAGTAAATACACTCCTAGTTTATTTTTATATAACGATGTATGAAGTTGTATTTAATTTTACGAACAGTTAATTTTATCTTGGAAGCAACCTTTCCTATATCTTTTTCAACCCACCCTTTGTTACTAGAACCCTTTGTTACCTTTGTTTGGTTTCGGGTGTAATGCAAAGTAGAGTAAGTAGAAAGCTACTATTTAAACTGGTGTCTGAGTTACTTAAGACAAAGCGTATTCCGAATTTCAGCCATCTTTGTTTCTCTGCTGTTTAAGCCTACTATTGTACGTCTGTGCATATTACTTGCCGTATAATCTACGTCGGTGGTAGGACCAAGAGCCAACTGCGCATTAAATATTTCTCAGCAGCTTTGGCTGATTATTTTACATTTTTAATTTTACATTTCTGTTTTAAGTTTCCGATAAAAGCATTGGCGTGGATGTGTAAGCACCAGGAGCCACAACTGTAAATAACTTTTCTTGAGTTGAATAAAAAGATTTTTTCACCCTTCGCACGTGTTGTTAATGATGCAGTTGAACTTAGCGAACAGCCGCCTCACAGATCAAGTTAAGATCTAGCCTTCCAAGTAACATTAAATAAGCTAGAATCTTACAGATGTTTGATGTATTTAATTGTACCCTTAGAGGAAAATGATTTCCTTGGATCTTACTATTAATATTACTCTTAGAGGAAAATGATTTCCTTGGATCTTACTATTAATATTACTCTTAGAGGAAAAGGGTTTCCTTGGATCTTACTATTAATATTACCTTTAGAGGAAAATGGTTTCCTTGGATCTTACTATTAATATTACCCTTAGAGGAAAATGATTTTCTTGGATCTTACTATTAATATTACCCTTAGAGGAAAATGGTTTCCTTGGATCTTACTATTAATATTACCTTTAGAGGAAAATGGTTTCCTTGGATCTTACTATTAATATTACCCTTAGAGGAAAATGATTTCCTTGGATCTTACTATTAATATTACCCTTAGAGGAAAATGATTTCCTTGGATCTTACTATTGATATTACCCTTAGAGGAAAATGGTTTCCTTGGATCTTACTCAAAAGTATTATCCGAAATGTATCCTTTCACATTAATTCGGACAAATATGTCTTTTATTACTTGTGAACTAATTTGTACTAAGTGAAAAGGAAGTAATGTAATCGCGAAAAATTTCGGGTATCATATTTCAACGAAAATATCCATTTTGACAGCTATCGAATGCAATTTAATGATGTTTTTGTGTGACATCCGTATGTAAGAACAGAATAAACATTCTTTTTTCCCAAAAAATTATAAAATTTATTTAAAATGGACTCTGAAGAGATTTTTTCGTGGCGTCTGTGCGTACGTACGTATGTATGTATGTATCTAGCATAACTCAAAAACGAGTAGCCTCAGAACGTTGAAATTTTGTATATAGGACTGCTAATTATATATAGGACTGTGTATCTGCTAATTGTATATATGACTGTGCACCTTCTATTTTGGTTGCAATCGGCCGCACAAAAAGTACTTAAATATATGTATATATAATTGTCAGGACTGAGTGTTCTGTGCATACTTTTGGCGAACATGGTCTTAACCGTGTAAAGTCCTGACCTTGAACAGGGAGCTGAATGCAGCTATGTTCTGTGGTAGAATAACTGCACACAAGGAGGGTTTTAAAATGACCTTTTTATTAAACGACTGTTTACAGCCCCTTCCCAACTCGGAAGGGATAACAGAAAATAATGACCGCACTTCGGTCTAAACTGAACAATCAAATAATTTAAAATAAAGTTAAGTAGAAAATTAAGAAGTCGTTGCTCTCAGAGCTATAAACGCGAGGTTGGCCTCTATGCTAAACTATCAATGGTGCGTAGCAAGATTTGGCTAATACTAACGCACTTAGATTTCTTCAATAAGTAATAGCGTAACAGCGCTAAGGGTTAGAACTTAAATACTAGCTAGTCAGGCGAACGTCGGACAGAGCCGCAGTGATCTGAGACTAAAAGCTCTCTCACACCGAAAAGTTCCCTGCTAACCTTTTAAATACAAAACTTGGCTCTACTTCAAATTAGCATAAAGCTGAAATGCGCGCTCATTCAAACGGGAAGTTGAAATAAAAACTTACAGGAAAGAGAAAATTAACATAAAACTTTGTTAGTTTAAACTAAAGCCTTACATAATATCCACTCTGTTACTCGGCTCAGTGAGCTCAGTTTTTTATTCTTATATGTTGGTAAATTGTGCATTTCTTGCTTTAAAAATGATTGAATTATGTTGTTCTTGTCTTCCGGTTAAGGATTTTATCCCTTTAGTAAATCTGCGTGCAAGAATTACAGAATTAGCAAAAATTTAAACGTTGTTTAAATGCAGCAAACCCTAATCATTTTTGTCATGGCGAATGTATTTGTTTACATTTGAAACATAGTAGAATATTGGATTTGTTGCCAAATAGAGAAATTAAGCTTCGCAACCACAAAGATAGCGCCTTCTTTTATTATTGCGAATTAAATCATGCTTAATCCATTCTGGAATTTATTTCAGGAAATAAGTGTTTAAGATTTACTTCGCAATTTTTAGCATAGATATTTTGAGGTTTTATGTATTTTTGCCATGTGGCGAAGTGAGAACTGATATAATTGAATGAGAAATAATGAAGCGTCTGCGAAAAACTGTTTCTTTTTGTTCGTTTTCTTTAATTTCTTTTACACATCGTTTTAGATTTATTAATTTGAATAAATTTGAATTTGTTGCTATGATAAACAAATATAGTGAATTTTAAAGAGTGCATTTATTCTATCGTGGTTTATGCGCTATCGACGAAAAATAGATTTAATTCAATCCAATAAGTTTAAATGAAATGGAAAATGCGTATAATTTAATATTCCGCACAAGGAAGTCATGTGGTTTACACATCAGATTTTTTCTTTGAATAAGTGTTTAGTTAAGACTCTACATCTGAAGCTGCTCCATATTTTAACTTTTTCTGAAGGATGCCAAGTGAACAGCACGAACCAGAAGAGCAAAGCTCCATTTGAAGTCCGTAAGCATATTAACATTTAAAACCCGAAATGTGAGTGCTGTTGAGTTTGTCCTCTAAAGGAGATCCGTATGATTTGATTATAAGTTGAATTATTTTCACCAAGAAAACTTTTGTTTGCTTCTGACTATAGAACCTGATAATATACATTTAATTCATTCCGCTTTGGATTTGTCACAGTACGTGCTTCTTTAGTAAAATGAGCTTCTTCTATCTATAAAAGATCCCAAAAAATTGTGTATACACTTTAACATTTGTTAACGTACTTCTTTTTTCTCTTTTCAGATTTAACCGATTTTAAGTAACGGATGGAATTATACTAAATTTTGAACAAAGAAAATTTATTCTGAAGTGCTGCTAGAAGTTTAAAAAAGGAATTGAAGTGCAAAGAATTTAAAAGAGGGTTTCGGGAAAGATCCATCTACGTGACTTAGCACCACTCGGAGTTCGAATACATCTGAAGCAGACGGAAGTATTCAGAATACCAGCAAATATGCTTTGGAAGATTCTAAATATGAACGAGTTCCTTGAGGCAAGAACAACTGATGTAAGAGTATCACCAAACTAGAGAAAATATCAAAGAGAAATATCTCATAAGACAAAAATTTCAAAATGAAGTACCAATCTTATTTTAAAGCGCTGTCATTAGAAAAGTTACATCCTGAGAATAAACCATGCTATCAATGTAGATACTCTGGACTGAAGAACGCAGTTTTCCAAGAATGGTACTTGGCAGAGTGCAGACTAAATAGAATGCGCTGTTTCAACGAGGAATGTTTGGAACGATGAGACTATGTTGAAACATACGCACTGATAAAAAAAAAACTTCCGTTTCTGAAGATTATTTTTAAATTTAAAAATTAACCTAATGTTTATAAAGCCTAAAATTGCTTTTCTGAAATTCTGACTTTATGATCATTTAAAATGTGTGCATAGATTTGGGGACATCTTGTATATTTAAGTTACTAATTTCTATACATTTTTGAGCCCACCAGCGGCCGAGCGGTAAAGATGCTGAACACTGGTAGTTCGGTCTGAGGTTCGAATCCCGCGAACAGGCTGGCTTCATGGGCGTTTTCGTGGTTTTCCCCATGTGTAACGTGTATACGAGCCAGTTTCCCTTAGAAAGTCCTCCCCGAAGGCATCCCTCCCTTTAGGCAGATAGTTCTCGTGTGCTTTGCCATAATTGAATAACCTAACCTCTAACTTCTATGCATTTTTGCTAATTACCTAAACAAATAAAAAATAAATTTTGATTTTGATTTTATATTGAAAGTATACATATGCGTATAATTTTGCTCATTTTATGCCTTTTTGATCTTGCAAACACTTTGTAAAATTTTTAGAAGATGAAAAACTTTAAAAAAAAATTCTAAATTATTAACTGCTTTCAATTCATCCTCTTTCTTTTTTTTATATATATTTTTAGTTATTTAGGAGCTCTGAAGCAGTCTGCGAAAGTATGTATAAAGGAAAGATGTTTAAACCAGGGTTTTCTCGCGCTGTCGGCATGGGACTCCTAAGGGTCGAAAGGGGGTCAATGATGATGAAAGGGATCGATAGTCGAATATGCACCGGCAGTTGATCGGCATAGTCAAGATTCCATTGATTAAAAAATATTAATAAAATTGCTAACTAATTATTTATTCATATAAAATTGGATCATGTATTAAGGAAGAAATGTTGCAAAATAAATTTACAGGAAAGTACACTAAAATGATTTAATACATTTTAAAAATCAGTAATATAATTTTAAATGTATTAATTTTTAATGCAGTAAGAGCATTATGAATAAGTAAAATACAAGAACAGCGGAAAACACAATAAAAGAAGCTAATGTATACATCACATGACTTCCTTGTACGGAATATTAAAATATACGCCTTTTGCATTTGATTTAAACATATTGGGTTGAATTAAATTTACTTCGCCGACAGCGCATAAACCACAATAGAATAACTGCGCTCTGTATAATTCACTATATTTGCTTATCATAGCTGCACTTTGGCACCAGATTCACTTAACAGCATTACATCTCATTCATTTTATAACTCAGAATGCACAAATATTATATCATCTGAAGAATTATCTAATCGTTTTCGTATGTTCTATTGAAATACTATAATAAATCTAAAACGATGTATTAAAGAAATAAAAAAGAAAAGGTTTTTCACAGATGATTCAGCGCCGTTTACCGAATGCGTATGTGTAAATCGTAACCATTCTCCTTTGTTCGAGATAAACTGGCTCCAATACTTGCTGCTAATGCGAAACATTTATTTCCTAGAATTTCATTATCTATATATTTCTCATTCAATTAACTCAGTTCTCACTTCGCGGCAAGTTTACATAAAAACTCAAAATATCTTCACTAAAAATTGAAAGATATAGAACACCAAATAAAATTAAAACAATAAAAAAACAATTTTTACGGTTAAAATTAGATTTCCTGCGCAAAAAAGAAAGCAACTCAGCCAGCAGCCAAGAAGGGAGATTGTTCGGTGCACAAAACTAAAAGTTCCCTTTTGGTCCCACTCGGCAAAAAGACACTGAAGGTGCAGAAAGAATTAATTCACTATTCTGCTGTGTTTCAAATGTAAAAAACATGGCTGCTATGGTAAAAAACTAGGCTTAGCCCGACTTAAACAACTTTGAAATTGTTGATAATGCTACAACTATTTCATGCAGATTAACTTGTAAGGTTCTACTGTCCACCTGTTATGTAGAATTTGAAGAAATAGTGATTGCACCGAACAAGTGTTAAAACGTCCCTTTATTAAACTTTTTAAATTATTTACAATGCGTCAACTTGAGGCTAACATACTACGCCTCTACTTGAGGGGTAACTAAAACAGTAGAATCAAAACTCAAAATTGGAGATATTCACAAGTAGTACAATTAAACTACAGGGCTCATACAATCCTGTATCCTACAGCGCGTAGATGAGTCTAGTGACAGTTCGTACAACCACGCACAGAGGTTTTCCAGACTCTCTCTAACTTTCTTACTAGAACATCGATATTTAAACTTTTTCTCGCACTGGTAGAAATTGCATTTCTCACGCGCGCTACCAAATTTAAATATTCTGGCACTGATATTTAGGGAATGAAGGCTTATAGGAAAGTAACTTAAAATTAAATTTAACTGGTTATTTAAAATAGATATAAATCCCTATAGACTAAAGGCATAAAAACCTTAACCGGAAGATAAGAACAACGTAATTCAATCATTTTAAAGCAAAATATGAACAATTTACGAGCATATAAGAATACAAAAACTGAGCTTATTCAGCTCAGTAACAGAATGAGTATATATATATGCTTTCGGTGTGGCCGATTGCAACCAAAAGAGGAGGTGCACAACTATATGGTATAGCAGTCCTAGATACAAAATTTCAATATTCTGAGGCTACTCGTTTTTGAGTTATGCGAGATGCATACGTACGTACAGACACCACGAAAAAAACCTCTTCTGAATGCATTTTAGATCAGTTTTATAAATCGTTTGGGGAAGAAGAATTCTTTAATCTGTCCTTACGTACAGATGTCACGCAAAAACATCGTTAATTTGATTTCGATAGGGGTCAAAATGGATATTTTCGTGGAAATATGGTACCCGGAATTTTTCGTGATTAAAATACTTCCTTTACTTCGTACAAGGAAGTGAATAGTACGAAGAATGTAAAATTGAAATGAGGAACACGGTGCAGTTTGAATACTTTCGAACGATGCGATTTTAAAACTAAGTTGAGCAGTTTAATACCAAATATTTAAAAGATTGCATCAATACATTAAGCACAGCCACACATTAATAAAAGTAGAACTTTTACGTAATTAGAATCTTTACTTTTATTTCCGAAAAATCTGTTTGTATTTATTTGTAAAATTAAAAATAGCAGTAATAAAAATAATTGAACATGAATCTAATAAAAAATTTTTTCAAAAATTTTGTTCATATTCTTAACCTAATTGTTATCTTTAAGATATTTATCTGCATTTGTTTGTATTATGGTTATGTTGTTCAATGCACATTACAGAAAAAGGCATAAGGCGTCGAAGAAGAGTTCCTTTAAAAGGGTTTGATGCAAGAAAATGATTGATAATCCTAGGGCTAGATTTTCCCATTATATCCTCATCAGAAATTGCGAATAAAATTGTTCGAGGAAATGAAGCAATGCAGAATGTTTTGTTGGCTGCAATTACCAATTTGTCGATATCGGTTTGTGTTTAAACAAAATACTCACGCAAAAGGCGAAGGAAGAGCCTTTTAAAAGAAAACAGAAAAAGAGGAAAATACATGCAGTATCATTAAAAAAGGATTTACTATTTTACTGTCGACATCAGTTTCTAAGAACAGAATAATTATTAGCTGCATCTGACGTCAATCTGTTATCAGAATACCCTTTCGTTTCGATGCCATCTTTGTTTATTTACCATTTGTAATTTTTCATTTTCATGTATTTAAATCCGCTTTGCAGTAGTTTATCAACAAGAGAGTTTAGAAACACTATTTTAAATATACGAAACGATGAGTTGCTAATGTATCATGACTGTATATCCCACATTATGACACGCAGTTACACTATAAAAGAAACTTACTGTACTAAACATACTGTATTTATGTAGCTCTGTTTATAACTCCTGCTTATTAAATTATTTCGTCATAAAATCTAACTACTTGATTTCACTTTTTGATTGATCTTTTCCATTTCTAAAGTAGTTTAAACTTCATAAAGAAAATCAACTATTTTTCATGTCATATTGTAACTCTACTTCCTTTGCGACAGAAATGCAGTGACTTCAATAACTTTTAATCCTGCTTCTGAATTTAATGCTCTTACTTTTTCTTTCTGTAGATATCTTAATTTATAGTTATTGAAATATATTAAGCGAAGCACTTTAAAGTCACGAAATTTAAAACGAAAATTCACCCCTATACTTGTAGTGAATTATCAAATTCGAAATAAACTCAATTGACTGAATTAACATCAAAAACAGACAAGAACTATTTTGGCATTGTTTAAATATTTGTTTGTTATATATTACCAGCTACTCAGACACGAAGTTTAAAAGAGCATAAGAAATTCGAAAATGTTATGAATCATTTAAAAAAAACTAAATTACAGTCTTTGAATCAAATTTGTAGTTAATCGTGACAGAGCGCGGACTTGCAGACGAGATTTTGAGTATATGTTTTATCTTAATGGTCTCCAATTAAGTTGCCCAAAGCGAGAATTCCGATTATTTGCAGTACAATTAACATCTCACTGCTTTGAAAATTATCTCATTAAAGAAGTTAAACATTACTTAAAACAGCAAGACGGGGTTTTAAAGTTCTTCTAATCTTCGTTAGTGCTCCAGGACAACAGAGTTGAAACCCTCACAACAATGCTTCCAAATATAGAGGTTTTATTCCTTCCACTGAACGTCACTTCTTTGATGCAACCACCATCAAAACATTCAAAGCCTGTTATGTCAACCATGTTTACATCTCTGCACATAAAACACTATATGAACGAAAACACGACATGCTAATGGCATTTTTGAAGCAAAGCGAATTAAGACACTGCATAGAAATAATTAAACTAGCATAGCAACAAGTGAATTCGTCAAGTGTGAATGCTTGTTGGCATGTGCTCTGGCCAGAAGTTGCCGGCAAGTTTAAAGGATTTCCATCCACTGAAAATGAAGACAGGAAAATCTTACAGATTAGAAAAGCAACAGACCACGAAAGACTTTCAGATATGGAAGGAAGAGAAATTCATGAATTAGTCGAGAATGACGATCCTGAAATGATAAATGAAGACCTGTATAATCTTATCAGCTGACGATTAAAGCAATGATAGCGAACAAGATAAAGAGTCTTTAATGTAGAAGAAGGGAAATGAGCTGCTAAAAGAGGCATAGGAACTGACTAATTTTGTAATGGTGTTTGACCCAAGAAAGAAGCCGGTGCTTTGCGACAGGTATTGAAAAATTTACACTTGTTACAGTGAAATGTTTAACGAGTTGCGTTATGCATTGTACCAAGGAAAAATCACCAGCTATTTGAAAAATTATTGTACTTATTAAGCAGTAATAGAATTCCTTTCAATAAACATTTGTTTAATTTTTTTTTAGTGTATATGCTAAATTGCACCGGACTGAAAATTCGTCTTGATGGTCTTCGTTGAGTTAAAGAATGTTCAATTTAAGGAATAATACATGGTGTTTATAAAGTCCCGAACCCATTTTGATGTTTAATAACTCATAAAATAATAAAGATAGATTTAAATTAATAACATAAATGGTTAGATAGAGTCAAAAAGTTTCATGACCCTTGTCAATGAACTTCCACGTGTGCCCCCTTCGTCGCACGGAGAATATGAAGCCTATATTCAGTTTCACGCCAGGTAGCGGCAAGCATGTCGGCATTCACAGAGGCTATTGCGGTTGTAATTCTGGCTTTTAGGTCATCCATGTTCGACACTCTCCTCCTGTCAACGTTGTCCTTTACAAATCCCTAAAGGAAAAAGTCCAGCGGCTTTATATCAGGTGATCTGGGTGGCCAAGGAATTGGACCTCCTCGCCCAATCCATCTTTCTGTAAAAGGGTCATTCAAAGAACTACGAACGATGGTACCTCAATGAGGTGGTGCACCATCTTGTTGCATAAAGACATGCGGCTGAAGCTCTTCTAG
The DNA here is from genome assembly GCA_000611955.2 of Stegodyphus mimosarum. NCBI lineage: Eukaryota > Metazoa > Arthropoda > Arachnida > Araneae > Eresidae > Stegodyphus > Stegodyphus mimosarum. Next base: position 540,333 of record KK115831.1, on the reverse strand, counting down.
TTGTGGAAATACGAAGTTTCCTAACATGTTTAAGTATACGGGTTAGGTTAGGTTATTCAATTATGGCAAAGCACACGAGGGCTATCTGCCTAAAGCAGGGGTCGCCAAACTTTTTTGATCATCGCCCCCTATATAATTTTTCGAAATCTCCATAGACCCCCACAAAGGTAATTTTCAGGTAATTAAAATAAAACTATATATTAGTGTAAATATTTAATAAATCAGAAACGGTAAGTAAAGTAGCTACAGATTTTTTACTTCTTAATGAGATGAGTGTGCCTGGTGTTTCTTGGCAAGGTTCGCTATATTGGGTTCGAAATTAGTCAATTTTAACCGTAAATCCCCTCGAAGCTCCACATTTAATTTATTTCTGTTTTTAGTTAAAATTGAATTAACGTGACTGAAACCGGCTTCAACCATATACGAATTTGGAAACGCCAGCATAAATGGCTGAACCATTTCGTAAAGTTTCACATATTTTTGCTTTATATTTATATTAGTCCAAAATTTATATATTGTCAAATTTTTAATAAGCGTTTTTGCTTCAAGATCGAACAATAGTTCAGCAAGCTCATCTTGTATTTTGATGTCGACGTTATCAATTTGCGCCGAAAATGGCGCAATAATCCAATCAGGGATGTCGATGTTTTCCAAATCAACAAAGCGCAGTTTAAAATTGTCGCTTAATTTTTGAAGATGATTTGTATATATTTCCAAGTCTTCTTCTTTTATTTTTAATTGTTGTAGATTTGAAAAATTCTTATAATCCTTACGTAGCAATGAAGATCTAAATAAATTTAATTAGATATGTGTGATTTGCGTATTAAGAACTGTTTTTCCTTCGAGTCCCAATAGACCCCCATTCGACCCCCTGAGTCAGTTGTTAAATAGACCCCTAGGGGTCTATATAGACCACTTTGGCGACCCCTGGCCTAAAGGGAGGGATGCCTTCGTGGAGGACTTTTTAAAAGGGAAACTGGCTCGTATACACTTTACACATGGGGAAAACCACGAAAATGCCCATGCAGCCAGCCCGTTCGCGGGATTCGAACCTCGGACCGAACTACCAGTGTTCAGCGTCTTTACTGCTCGGCCGCTGGTGAGCCAGTTTAGGTATACGACTGATGAAACCGTTTTTTTCTGTAAAGAAGAAAGGCCCAATGACTCGGTCGTGCATTAGTCCACACCACCCATTAACCTTTGGGGAATCCCTTTGTGCCTCACGGTATTCATGGGGGTTTTCAAATCCCCATATGCGCACATTATGGCGATGAACAATGCCAGAAAGATGAAAGGATGCCTCGTCGGAGAACATTATGCGCTTCAGAAATTAACCACACGCGCAGACGATATTTACAAAAGTAAAGATATTCAAAACCAGAAAAGGAAAATATATAAGTTATTCTATCAATAAATGCCATAAGTTTGTTTATATCTTCATTATTTTATGAGTTATTAAACATCAAAATAGGTCCGGGACTTTATAAACACCCTGTATTATACTTATCAGTACGTACGCTTATTTTTCGTCCAAATATTCTGGTTGGTTTCAAAGGTCGTTTTAAAAAGGCCGTCGCCATAAGAAGGTTCACAATACCCGTAAGGATAATAACCACTCTTATTTTTTCTAAAAAAATTGAAAATTGCCATGGTAATGCTCTTTCAAGGCTCAAAGTTCTTTTTCGTTTTATGTGGATGGAAAAGTTCCTCACGAAAAATTTTCAGTTGCTGGAAATTAAGAGCTAGCTGTTAATTTGATCAGAAGTCAACTATAACCCTTTTTTTCCACAGTGAATTCATTAACGAATATTATTTCGATACACGCTTAGATGGTGGGATATTCACAGCAGCAATTGGCCATCTCTGATTTACTTCAACGAGATAACAAAGAGAAATATTTTTAGCTTGAGCCATCGAAGACACCTACCTGGAGCATAGATATATTTTCTTTGTCTTTTTAAATTAGTAGTTGTATGAATAAATTTCAGTAATAAAAAAGAAAGCCAGCTAGTTATAAATTAACACTGTTGAATAAGCGATTAAAAGGAATCAATACATTTCACAAAATATTATTTCAGAATTAATCGAAAAGTGAATGCAGTTGAGTACAATACATCAAAAAAGAACAGGAAGTGAATTGAAGGGATAGGAAACGCCAATAATTGAATTTACTTTCAAAGAATATTGCTTAATGGTTTTATATCTGTAAATGGTGGAGAAACTTAGAAAAAAAAAGAAAAGAAGTTGAAAGACAAAGCAATTATTTCATTGACACAATACGTATGATGTTTGAATTGAGAAGGGGCATCCGGATATCGAGCACAATTCAGGGCTTCTTAAGTTTTTTGGTCATACAGATTTTAAAGGGATACATTTTTATTACTTCTTTTACTGTGTTAGTTAATAGAAATCTGTCTTAAATCATCGTTAAATGATACTTAATCTAATAAGAGTACAGAGTAATCCAAAATTTAGTAAATATTTTGTGCTTCATCGAATTCTTAAAGTATTATAATGCAATTACTATAGTAATTCATCAATGAAGTTCTTTCTGCTTGAAGAATTTCCTTATACCAATTTTAATTGTATTCTTTTTTTCACAAGATGGGGAAAAATGCAGACATAAAAGTATCTGTGATAGAAATTGTCGAAGAAATTGCAAGGGCAACAAGATGTAATAGTCCGGCATGATCATTACATATAAAGTTCTTTTACGTTTCGCAACTCAGAAATAGCCATTATAGCACTGTGATCTTCCAGTCAATCAAAGATGTGAAATCACCATTGTCTGTTAGGATTCAAGATGAATAAATATTTGACAAAACTGTATTTAGCAGTAGTACAGATGTTGTTCGCACATCTTTTTAGAGGATTTTGCTTTTTGCCAAAAACAAAATCCGTTTGGAATTTTTTTAATTGGTATTCTGCTTTTGGAAGTATGAATTATCGTCTGCTTCTTGACAACTTTGCTTTCATGCAACATGTCGCTTTTAAAGAAGAAATGGAGGAAAGGCTATGTTTCTGTTCTTCCCGGAGAAAACTATTCTCATCTACTTGTTAAAAAAAGTTGTGAAAGCCATCGTGTTTCAATAGCTAAAGCTACGATAGATATTGTTGCCAACAATAAGGGAATAAACGTCAAAATTTAGCTTCAAGTGGAAAAATTGTTTCAAATACGTATCCAAGGAAAAACGGAATGTTTCGAATGTTGCAAAAGTAAGATATTTAATGATAAAAGAAAATCCACCAAGTCAAAGGCCAATTGAAAAATCATTAAAATACTTTGTATCAACTGCAAACAAAGTGAAGGAAAAGTCAAATGTAAATAAAGTGATTAATGCTGATTTTAATCTTAAAAAGGCAAAAAAACATAATGTGCATCGTCTTTCTCCACGACATATCGCAGAACGCTCTGCAGAATTCTTTATGAGAAACATTTATTCCGATAAAAATGTGAAAATGTTGTCACAACAGAAGAATCTAGGATGTACTAAAATGACTGCAATAAAAAGATATCCATTTGTTACCATCAAAGAGGAGTAAAAAAACTTAAAACTAGTTCGAGGAATATCAAAGAAAACTTTTCTAAGAGATTTAGGATTGTTGTTGGTTTTTCATACAACACCAAATTAAAAGTAAAGAGAGTGGAGAAAAATAGAAAGCGCGACTTAGGATATATATTAGATTTATATATAACATTGTTCTAACATAGGTATTTTGACACAAAATGGGTCTTTTTCTGAAATAATCTACCAATTGGTTTTCATATTTCGATTCTACGACTCAAATTATGCCTAAATATTAAATTTTGTAAAATTTATTGCGAAATTTACGGAGAAATTCAGAAATTTAACTCGGCGAATTGTTTTCATTTTGCGTCAAGAATTGTTTCATTTTGCGCCCTTGGCGAACTTCTTAATACATGGCAACCTAATTTCCTATCCCTTCCATTGTGCAGGAGCGAAAAAAATGTCATACCGTTCCTACATTTTCACATTGCGCAGGAGCGGAAAAAAAGTCACATTGTTCCTATTTTCAAATAATTTTAGCGAAGTGCGTAAACCACATTAGATGTTATTATCGCTTTCAACAATAATGCCAAATTTCAAAACGCGTCAACATATAAATTAACATATATCTTAGAAAATTTTGAATAAAAAGCTTTCATTTTCTGCAGGTGTACTTCGAAATACATCTAATTTAAGTTGATGGTAAAGGTTTTATACGTTATAAATAAATTTGTTTTCCAAAAATTTATAAAAAATATTTAAAAATACAAATTTTAGAAATCAATCATAAAAAATGGGTGAATTTTATTTGGTATGAACCTAAATTTCGAACTGCGACAGAAGGAATCAAGTAAGTATAATAAAAAAGAGATATTAATAAATGCATACCAAACTGAATTAACAATGAGGAGATAAAATTTTGAGAGCTCATTTTTTAAAATCTACTTGCACGATTTTTACAAAACTTGGCAGTTTGGCATAATTTGAGTGGTAGAACCGAAATATAGAAAAACTTGGCATGCCATTACAGAAAAAGTGCGATTTTGTGTCAAAATACCTATATTAGAACAATGCTATATATTAAGCTAATTCACATCCTAAGTTGCTCTTTCGAGACATGGAAAACGCTGTTTGAATTTTATGAATCGGCCCAATAGAACGGGAGATATAGAAATGTCCCTTTAGTTTTTGCCCAGTATACCTTTTCTCTTTAACCACAGTGCCATCAAACAGACTGTATGAAGAGAAAACAAGCAGCCATACTTCAAAACCTACTGTTAATTTCCTGGAAAAAATTGAACAAGGAACGAGGATCAAGGCCATATCCTTCACTCATATCTCTGGGAAATCTTCTGACCTATCACCAATAAAATTTTGGGCTTCTGGATCTTTTAAAAAGCGGGTTGCCCAAACTTCGGTCTGCAACCACCTTAACCTTTGGAAAGCTGTTCGAGACCAATGGGATAAAACAAAAGCCTTTATTGTCTTCGAAATTACGGTGTAGAAACATACTGAAGAATAAGGGTTATCAAACAGAACATTTAAAACAAAAATATTTTAGGTAAAGTATTTCTGTAATTAAACTGAAACTCGTCTAATAAATGTACGAACAGTCTCTGTATTTGTCAACAGTGTTATGTATTACTTATTTCAGTTGTGATTTAAGTTGTTTTAAAGGTAATGATTTAACTTATTTTGCTTCAGACTTAAAGTTTAATTTGTTTTAATTTTTGTAGTTGAACTTAAGTTTCTTTGGTTTGTTTAAAAGTAACTGTAGTCATTTAATTTGTTCTCTTGACAGTTTTGGTTAACGCTGATTTTAAGTTGCTTGTGTAATTAATTTTTCTTCTTGACTTTTGGGTTGGCTAACTATTTAAATTTCTGTTTAGTTTAATTTTTCTTAACCTTGGTTGTTAATGTATAAGTTGATCCTTAAGGTCAATCTTTTTGAAGTTTGTTACACAAGTTGGTGTTTAAAGTTTATTTAAGTTTTTAATGTGCCCCCTCTTCTGCTAAATTTGGGATCCATATTTTCTGACTATGGTGGTCGTTTTGGTGTTGTGGAGAATATAAAAAATTTTCATACTTGATTATTGTATTTTAACTGAAGTAATTTTTATTTCCTTACTATGGTGGTCGTGTTTGGTGTTGGAATAAACCCAAGAAAATTATCTATGTAATTATTATATTTTTATTTAATTACTTATCAGTATTGAAGTTAATTTGTATGTAAGATCAATAATTAACACCTTATTCTTTCAAAAGCTTTTCCGTTGCCCTTCCAAATAAATTTATGACTTTGTTTTCGATTTCTTCGCCCGCTAGACGGTAGTCTGTGAAACATCTGTCAACAATAGTAAAGATCGCACCCTGCGGAGAGGCTAGTTTTTTACACTACTAACCCTGCAGCAGGGGTCGGGGGACGGGGTGTTTTGCTTACTCGCAGCCTGTTTCTATACAGGATTGGGACCCCTCGTCGAGGCTAGAGGTGATTGACCTTGGTGTAGCAGCGATATAGGCCAAATGCAGGAGCTCTTTCCACCTTGGGCTGCACCTTCCTGCGTGTTTTTTCCCTTGGGGTTGCCGGGTTGTTGGCGGTTTATGCCAATCAAGCGGTCTTGGCGTTTCGAGTAAAAAGGCTTGGGAGCTGCTGACGAGGAGGACTGACGGAAGACTGACATGCAGCCATTTTGACGGAAGGAGACGGAGCTGAAAGCGTCAGCGTTATCAGAGAAACATCGATGTCGGAAGAAATAGTCGAGAGAAGGATACTAAGGAGGGCGACGAAAATGTCCAAACTTGACTAATATATATTTTTTTTCTCTCCTTCTAGAAAAGAAAGAAACCCGTCACCATATCCACTATGTATCACTGTTTGCATCACTACTGCATTACTGTTTGGAACGTCAATGTCGTTTGTCTACCATGTTAAATTCCCTGTTTGGAATTGGTATGATTAATTTTACTTTTTCCCACTTCACCGCCACCATGAAAATTCTGTATTAATTCAATATTATCTTAATAAATACCATATTTAATTTTAACTTCTTGTAATGTTTTCACTTTAATTTAGAACACTGGACCCTACTGTTTTATGACACAACGCATTAAATTTAATTATTCTGTTGGAGCTCTTGGTCACTATTACGATTGATTTGAACACCTATTTTACAGTATATATTGTGTTTATCATGTTGTCACAAACTTTACACATTCATGTTATAGAGAATTGTTTATCCAAATATTGACTTATCATTTGGTATTTGAACTTAAAACCTATACACAAACTCTTAAGAATTAAAAGCTCCAACAACAGCTGCTGTTGTTGTCGTGGAAGAATGGGCATTCAGTAGATGTCATTCATCACCAAATGGAAAAGCAAACTTTTATTCTCTATCTGCTTGAAAGAACTAGGTTCTTCATAGCAGATAGATATATTTCAGCACCTTCATAAATTCATATTCCTGATTTGTTTTTTAAATTCGTAAATTTATGTTCATTTCATGAAATGTACATTTCCGGGATTGTAGTAGGCTCGTAGTGTAAAATAATAGTAAAAATAAATAAGTAATAAATACATGCAATAATACACGTAATAAAAAGACATTCAAACATATGCATTTTTTATTATGCGTCAAAGAAGAATTTGATAAATAAGAGGAAAAGACTATGTTGCCATTACTTATTCTCAAGTTTTATCGCACTTGGGAATTTTTCTCTGAAAAGTTAAAGTTTACATATTTTCTTTCAATTTCAGTTAAAGTAAACTATTTAATGATTAATTAATTAAACATGCTTAAACTAGAATTATTTTAAATAAACGTAAGTCTAAAATTTAATATTTAACTGTCAATATACAGGGTGACCTAAAAGTCCGTTTACATTTGAAAATTCACTAATTCACTGAATAATGTAAGTATAGAAGTAAAAACTGACACAGATGCTTGAAATGTCACGGGGTTTTATCGAATGAAAAGAAAAAAAAGTGCTTAAAACGGCCAACAGATGTTGTTTCATATCATAACAAAAGCAATAATTAGCATAACAATTGATTTTTAGCGAAGAAAAAGACAAAGAAGTTTAAACTTTATAACAAATGTTCAACATATCGGCCGTCATTCATTAACAATACCTGTAATCGATGGGACAATGTTGTGAACAGCATTGTACGGCATATCTGTAGATATGGTGAGAAATCGCCGTCGGATGATGTCTTTTGGTGTCCTTATGAGGTCGGACGATCACGGTAGACTTGCGATTTCAGGTAACCACACAATCAATAATCACACGGATTGAGATCTGAGGACCTAAGAGGCCAAGCATGACAGAAGTGGAAGCTCGGCACGCGACCCTCACCAAACGATGTGGGCAAGAGATTTTTCACACGTGCAGCAATATGGGTTTACGCACCATCCTGCATAAAAGTCATATTTTCCAACAGGTGTTCATCAGCTAGACTAGGAATGATGCGATTCTTTAACATATCAGCCTACCTAGCACCCGTCACACTGACAGTTTGAATAACAGAACCACGCATTTCCTGAAGGAAAAGGGTCTGATCACGATTGATGTGATAAATTTACATCACACCGAGGGACCGATTCCCTCTTTCACTACAGCTCATTTCATGCACAATTCTCATTAGACGTCACTGACCCAGCGCCAAATGGTGTCCTTTTTTGTGCATTTTTTCTTTTTATTTTCAATAAAACCCCATGTCATTCAAGCATGTGGGTCAATTTTTACCTCTCTACCTACATTATTTCGTGAATTATCGAATATACAAATGTTAACGGACTTTTGGGTCGCCCTGTATTTGAATTAGAGAATATAATCAACAAAAATATCTTGCAGATACTGAACTTAAGATTTCAGGTAAAAAATAAAAATAACTTTGAATTTTGGGAGGGGGGATTATTACTATTATTATTATTTATGCATGTTTTGAAAAATATTGAATAAAAAAAATTTAATATTTTTCATTCTGTTAACAAAAATGTTTTAATTTTGTTTTAAAAAAATTCTGGCCCGACAGCTGTTTTCAGAATGTGCATACGGCCCGCGGCAGTTTGAGACCAAGATCTAACGTAACGTAGGCGGCAAAAATAAGACATTAAAAAAAAATACTAACAAGGTGCTTTATTGCTGCATGTTATTTATTTCAGGAGTTTCAAAAGAAAACATTTTCATTAGCGTATACCGTACTAAAAATTGGAATAATAATAATTTTTTTGAAAAAAAACTTATTTCATTTCCAGTTTTTAAGCATTTTCCTGTTATAGTTTTCTTTTTTATACTTATTCGTCGTATCGTTTATTCACTAACACAAGTCTTTAATGGAATATACGTGCGGTTTTCTGCCAACTGATCGTGCTGCCAAAGGATAGCGTGATTGCAGAAGACAAAAGCTCTTCATTTGATGCTAACTTATAACCAAGGCCCTAAATATCTCCAGCTAATTTAAAATTTTTTATCGCCTATCAGAAACTCGTACTATCTCGCAAATTCACGCAAGATGCGTGCTATTGTTTTGCTTTCAGAAGCGCAGCTGGCAATAGTACATCACATTTCTACGCAGCCAACCTGTCGAGTGAAACGCGAATTATTTACAATTCATTTACTTCCGCATCAATGAATTTTAACCAAGCGTGCTATTTCAGGAACCATTATTACTCTCGCTGTATTTTAATGTCCAGTTCAAGCCTCCTCGGAATGTTTGCATTAAAAAAGAAGCTTCCAAAATGTCAAGATTCTTTCTTTTTGAGAAATAGAAATTTTTAACCGACTAATAAATTTTTAGATTTATGTTTAATTTTGGGTTTAAGCTAAAATTTAATTTTACTCATATATTTAAATTACCTAACTTAAAGCGCAATCAGGTAATGGGCTACAGTGAACTTGTGAATAATGAAGCCATTTCTAAGACCTTTCAAATGTCAGCAGAACGTAGGCTGTTTGGAAGTAGTTTCAAGGTGATAAAGAAGTTTGTATATATATTTCATAATTACAAAACAATTTCTGAAAATAACATCTTTAGAATTTCCCGTACACAGTTCCGCGCGCTGGAGATAAAAAGGTTTTTCTCCCGTAGAATGTTGCCATTGCTCTCTTTTAAATGTTGAGTTTGTTCATCGAAAATTCGTTAAAGTTTTTCAAAATATCAAATAGATAATAAACCAGATTCCAGACTGGGGTTTTCAGATGCGCATATTAGGGTGGAAACGTACGTTATTCAAAATTGGATGGCTCTAGGTACCGCTGTTTTATCACATTTAGAGAAATATACATACATTTATGCAGATTCTTTATTATTTAATTTCCTTAAATATAATATAGGGCGATAACATTTGGTGGCAACATTCTGAAAAGTGAATCGGACATTTATAGTGAATCAACGCAAAATCGCAAAACGAAAATAGTCCTTTCGCGGACAAATCCCCTTTGGACTCATAATCTTCCCTAGTATTTTCGCGCATTAAACTGCTGAAAAATTATCAGTAAATACACAAAGTAAGAAATTTAGAATCAATTTTACACAAAGACCAAAAATTGTAATTCATAAGTAGTAAATTAAAAAAAATCCTATAAATGTGTAAAAGAATTTAATGAATGTTAAAACTAAAATACTTCAAACAAGTAAAACCCTAATTCAAAAAATTAATAAACTTGAAAGAAAAATAAATATAATATAGGAGAAATTCAAACAACTTCAATGCCACTTCGTCAGGAGGAGGAATATTGAAATTAATTGAAATCTCTCTTCAATAAAAAATCCTTGCTTTTCTGTATCCAGAATTATCTAATGAACCATTCCAACGTATGTTAATTATAATAGTTCACCCGAAGATTCTGGCCCATCCCCAAAGCAAAGAAAAAACAAAGTAAATTCATATCAATATTTTACCTTGAAACAAAGAGAACTAACTCCATCCAAAGAATTGAAAACTTTTTTTTTATTTCCTATGGCAAAGTAGAAGACAACTGTAGTCAGAAATACAAACAGAAGGAACAGGTAGTAAAACTAAAACTACAGTAAGTCTATGAATTGTTAATCTTGTGACGAGCTCTCTAGTATTTCTCCCACAAGTGTCCCGATCCCAGTGCAAGGCAGTGACTCGAATGTTTCGCATCCATTTCCTCACGAATGTTGCACAATTGCCAAAGAAGACTTGGCAGTACTTTTATGCGACAGAGATGCTTGGAGAGGCAATGAGGGCCAGTAACGAGGCGAAACGTGGCGACAGAACTGACCATAATGGAATATTTGTGATTTCTCAAATCATTTCTTGTCTTTGTTTGCTACTTTGGTGTTTTTTAATACTCCTATCTAAAAGATTTTTTAATTAACCGTTTGGCGATATAAAAAGGAATTGGTTTATCTGCTATTTGAGCAATCTTGGTCACCTTCTTTGCCAGTGAATCAGCTATTTCATTACTCTGGAATCCACAGTGTGCTGGTAGCCACTGCAAAGCAACCGCTTTATGGTTTTCGGCTAAATCGCTAAGGGTCTGACGAATATTTAAAATATCTGTTGAAATAGGAGCTTCAGATGTTGCAATGGTCAGGAGGGCAGCCTTAGAATCTGATAGTGTAACAGCCCTTGAAAAGTTTTCAGATTGGCATTGGAGCTGTGACAAGGCGATTTGAATTGCAGAGATTTCCACGTCAAAAGCCTTTTCAACCTCCCGACAGGAATGCAAAATCAGAAAAGCCCGAAGAAAACGCAAGCGCCAGCATTGATACGGCCATTCAACATGGAGCCGTCTGTAAACACACGTAGCGAGTCATTATCTGGGTACAATTCATGAATAGTCTTTAAGGCTAGAGCATTTAGAATTAAATCATTTGTTTCTTTCTTAGAAACCGCACTTGATAGGTCTATCCTAACCGTATACTTCTCTCCTTCAATTAAACATTGTGATTTGATGCGATTTTCCATTTCCCATTTCAATCCTAGTTGTTCTTTCATATCAAAAATTCTCTCGTAAGGATGATGACAAAGCGCTATTCCACAGGTGAAAACAAAGTGGTATTATTGCGATCTTTTTCCATGAAATTACTGCCTTCTCTTCGATTACTGATTTAATAATCATACGTTGGGTAGATATCAAAACCGCGTCAAATGGAGTTGTCTTAGCAGCTTCCGTGATGAGACGAAGGGCTTGGCAATGGAAGTTTTCCAAGAAATCAGTAACTTGCTTACATGCCGCCACCAAAGGCTCGGAACAGTAAGTAATAAGTGGCAAAATATAGGACTTATAGGTCAGGTCAAGGGTTGTTCTTCAGCATCCCCTCTTAGAGCCAGCAATTCTTTCCAGTAAAGTAAGTCTCTTCCTAGCTCTTTCCAATACATTTGTAACATGCTCTTTCCATGACAGTTTACAGCCAAAAATGACACCCAAATACGAAAAGTGGTTGGTCTGAAGAACAGGGCGGTTTTGATAAAATAAATTCAGCTTGATCGCTTGGTGTGTGAGGGAAAATGTTTGATATACAGTTTTTCCTAGATTTACTTCCATATTATTAACATGATACCAATCACTTAATTTATTTAGAGCCTGATTTAAAGAAGTTTCAGATTGTAATATAGCTTGTTTTTTTTTGTGGTTTTCAGTCCAGATAATCAAATCGTCTGCATAAAGTAGGCATTTGACATCACTAATCTTCAATAGGTCAGTAATAAGGTCATTTATATAAATGTGAAAAAGTAAACAACTAGTGACGGCGCCCTGAGGGAGTCCAGTTTTAAGATTCTTGAAAGGTGAGATGTAATTTTCGAAGCATACGCTACAGCTTCGTTGGCCGAGAAAACTTTTGAAACAGTGGAAGATATTTGAGCGCATAAGAATTCAAAATGTAAGTGAAACTATAAAATGCTTTATTGAAAAGACTTAATCCAAACGGAATTGAAATATAAACAAGAAATAATTAAAAGCTTCGACTATTTACAATTAGAAACAACCGAAACTTTGAAAAGATCGTTCGTTACCAGTAGTGACGCTTAGGTTTTCCAGTTTGGTGTCATTGGCGAAACTAAAATTCAGCGGCGAGAAAGTAATCCCTTGAAGGGCGAAAAATATGCAATAAAGACGAAATTTTGAAACCAGAAAAAAAACTATTTTAAACTTATATTAAAATTTTTATTTAAAATTGTTCATGTAAAGATGGAAGATGTTTATATAATCCAAGTTTAGCTAATTACCATTTTTATTTCTAGACACATTAGAAATCATTCTTCGTAGACAATATACTATTTTATCATAAGCTATTACAATAATTTCTCATATATTAACGGGGGCGACATCATTTTAGACGGAGAATCAAAGCGATGAGTTAGTAGCAAGGTAGAAGATAGCAGAAGAAGAATGACGTAATTAGCACGCCAGAGTATTTATACCAGAGTAGGGGCGATTCTGGATACAGGCTATGATTACATTTTTCACACAATAACCAAATCTGTTTATGCATTTATCTAAATTCAGCACCAACTTGTTTAGTCCGACTTGGGAGAAATCACGTCCCTGCCAACTGATCCAGTTCTTGGTGGCATTTTCACATCACTGTTTGAAGAGAACCTCATTCCAAATGAATGTTCCTTCGATTTCGGAAAATGGAAGTAGTCACTGGGTGCTAAATCTGGGCTATAAGGAGGGAATCCAGGCTTCCCAATTTAAATTTTCCAGAGATCCTTCAGTTTGGCGAGCTGTATGTGGCCAGCCATAGTTATGCAGGAGGACGATATCATCGCTCAGCACGCGAGGACGTTTGCGTCGGATGGTGCTTCACATAACCTTGTCAAAATGGCATAATAACAATTGGCAGCAACGGCATGGACACGCAAAATATGCTGGTACTGTAAACTGCACACTTTTTTGATTACATAACTAAAGATTTACTTCCAGCAATCTGTACTTCTTTTTCAACATGTTACAGTTTTTAGCACCTTGTCATGCACTACCGAAAGCAAGAATTATTTCTTTTTCTTTAGAAAAATAATTTAATTTTAACGGACTTATTGTCAAATTAGTAGTACTTGAACGCCGTTAATTGAATTAGGGTAAATGAACTTTACAAAAGAAAATTTGTAACGGGTATATTTACTAATACCTTCTCTTTTGACTCACTAGAGGGCGCTACATTCTTAGCCAGCTAGCGCCACTCCCATGATCCTCTGGGAGCGCGGTAATAATGAAGTAGTCGTAGCGATCAGTCATGTTTTGTTTAGTGTAATTTTGTTTCTTTTGTTATGTCCATGTGTTATTATGTTTTGTGAATGTGGAGCTTAAAATCTAATTAAATATATCTGCTCTTAAGAATAGTTATTTTCATTTGCTGCAATGTTTATCTGAGTCTTGTCACAACACAACGGGCATAAATGCACTTTGCTACATCCTCTCCCTATACCTCCTACGACCGTCCCGGCGAGGTGGTGTAATTCTGGATAATTTTGCGTCTTTCCCAAGATTTTCATTATGGTTAGAAGTTTGTTTTGGAGGTCTACCACGTCTCCTTAAAGACATTACAGGAGCTTGGTTCTGTGTGACATTTTGAAAAGGTGTAAGAGGTGATGCATGATATACACCTATAGGTTCATTAGGTTTGTCACAACTAGCTGTGACGAATGATGAAGGTGATTTCTGGGTGGCATTGTTTGACTATGTTTTTCTGTCTTTTGGAAAAAAAATGTTATTGTTCAACATTATTAAATGCAGTTTAGTATACGTCTTTCAAGCCAATATATGATTTAGCTTCGTGAAAAATTAAAATTCAGCAAGAAACGATAGTTAAAAGTACTTCCATTTTTTATGATTGTTTGGAAATTAATTACCTGTAAAAAAGTTACTGATTCGATCTCGAAGAGGCGACCGCAATGCCTCATGATTCGAATATGATAAACTTCTTGACATCTGTAATTTCTAAACAAATTGAGCATGTTTCGGTGTGAACAAATTTTTAGCGACTACATTGTCTTTTTTTAATTTAATTCAAAAACAACAATATACGTCTCATTAATACAGCAAAAACGCAACAGCGCTGCAACAATTACTCAACATTATATAAGAGGGAATATTCAAAAGAGCGCATATGCTCTTCTTACACAAAAAAGAGAATATTCTCTTCTTATACAAAAGAAAGAAATTCTCTTTTGGCGCAACAACGCCCTCTTGCGCTAAAACATTACAACACTTAATCAGTAGGAAGTATTTATCGCATGGAAATGGCAATTGAGTATTGACATTTCTGATCAGATGAATTTAAGGAAGCCCTAAATTAATGCCGTTTGTATCAGAATTTACTAAACTTTAAGGTGAACTTGCGTTTAAAGACGTGTTCTATACTAGTTTAGAACTTGAAATAGAGTTAAAAGGAAGTTCCAGATAGTGGGGAAGATTCTAAGAATATGTTTTCTTTCCAGCTGCTTGGCATTGTTTGACTATGTTTTTCTGTCTTCTGGAAAAAAAAATATTATTGTTAATCTTACTTGACGTTACATATCCAGATTAAGCTACTAGAAAAGTTATAGCTAACATCATGTATTTCAGAAGTCGACTCAATTTTTTCGTACATTCCCAAAAGGTTTCAAAAAACCAAACGTTCCAACGTTTCAAAAGACGTACTCTCTAAATCATTTTTACAAAAATATTTATGTGTGACATCCAGTCGGGAGAATTTTACATAACGTTGTTGGCAACTACTCCGGCAAAAGAAAAAAAAGAAAACAGTTATTGATTCGAGCTTTCTTGGCAACAGCTAGAAACCAGGCGATAACTGTAGAACTAGTATTATTATTTTTATAACTTTAAAAAAACTAGATTTTGGGAACTTTTGATTCGGCTGTAATAGAATATTGTTGTTAAAATGATTATCCTTAAAGCGAAAAATGTAAATAATATTATGTCAATACAAAACTAAGAAAAGCTAAGTCATGTCTATGATTATTTCATCGTGATCAATGATTTATTAAAGAAGACGTTAATTTTTCTCAGCAGCTATCCTGAATATAATACAGCATCAAGAATATCATCAAAGGGGTAAGTCTTGAAATTTATTGAGCCCTTATATTAATAGATGTAACACAAATTGGAGTATTTACTATTTTATTTAAAGACACGCACTAATTTGTAACCTTCTGATATAATAGTCGCAATAACATATTCATAATTCTTGCAAATAAATGATAAATTCTAGTTCTAGAAACAGAAGTAGTATATTTGTGGTATTCGTGAATAATTTACAATAATCTAATGAAATCTTTTATAGTACTTCTATTTCTGGTAACATATTCACTTTGGTGTGCTACATGGTCCGGTAAGCATGGTGTGGATAGATCTTGGTTGAGGTATCATTCGTTTTGGTCGAGCTGAATCCTTTGTAGGTTTATCAGGCTCTGTAGTACCAATTCTGCTGTAGAGATAGTTTACTTGTAAGGTTTTAGTTAAACTAACCAAGTTTTATTTTAATTTAAATCTTTCTATCTCTTCTCTGTTTCAACTTCCCGTCAGAAGAAGCGCGCGTTTTCAGCTTATGCTAATTTTGAAGTACAACGAAGTACTATTTAAACCAGAGGTAGAAACCTCTTAGTGTGAGAGAGCTTTAGTCTCAGATCACGGTCATTATGTTCGACGTTCGCCTGACCAGCTAGCAGCTAAAATTATAAGCCATAGTGAATTATAAGCGAAAATTATAAGCCTTACAACGTGATTACTTATTGAAATAAATTGAAGTGCGCTAGTATTAGTATTTCTTGCTACGCACCAGTTAGTTAGAGGCCAAACTCCGCGATTTGCTCTGCGAGCAAAGTTTAATTTAATTTCTATTTAGGTTTAGTTTAAATTTATTTGATTGTTAAGTTAGGCCCAAGTGTGGTCTTTTACTTTCTGTATCTCTCCCGAGTTGGGAAGTGTGTAAATAATAGTGATTTAATAAAAGAGGATTTTAAATCCCTTTCAAGTGCAGTTATTCTCCAGCACAGTATCTACATCAGAACAAAGCCAACATTTTTCAGCTCCCTGTTCCAGTTCAGGACCTGAGGCTAAGGACTCTAGTAAAGACTTTACCATGTTCCCTAAAGCTATGCACAGAACACTCAGTCCTGACATACTTATTTTGTCACTCTAGATATTCATTTCTTTCAATCTGGGAGAAGCTACTGGAACATATGGAGTTGATTCCTAAGCCTAGGAACTGCTAAAATGGTAAATTTTAACTTTTTAATATTGTTACGGATTTTATATTTATTTGGCTATTTATTTAGAATTGTAATTAAAATTGCTTTATTTTCCCGTGCAACGCAGACGATTTTTGAAGAGAAAGCTACGTCGGAAAAATAAAAATAAAATAGCGCGTGCATTTAATATTTTATAAATAAATATCTCGTAATTACTGTTGCCATCGAAAAAAATCTAGAAAAATCGAGATTGATCTAGTGATAATTAAAAAACTTATAAAAGCCGAATTGAAACACCTCCTCTCAGTTGTAGTTGCAGCTGTTTAAAGCGAACTACTGTTTGTTTACTTAATGCTGTGATCGATTGTAACGAATTCGCTGTGAGATTGGATTAATTTTATCTGTTTTGAAGTGAATTCTGTTTAACGTTTGAGATATTGTGATATTGTGCGAATATCTCTGAAGAAATATTTCAGCATTTTGATTTATTTCTTGTGTAAAGAATAAATTTTTGTTAACTTTTTAACGACTTGTGCATTCAATCCATAACGAACCCGTACGCACGCAACAATATTTAAGGAAACGCACCTTGTCCTCATATTTCAATAATAAAATGTCTAAACTTCACACAAATAAATAAATTTCGATACAAACATATAAATGATACATTAGTTTAAAATGGAATTACACGATCTAAACTCTCAAAAATCTCACTTTTATTTCAGAAGAATTGTTCAAAATATATATTGAAGTAACTGTTTCTGTGAACTGTTATAGTAATTAAAAAAATACAGTATTTTTAATCAATGCGCACAGCTAAAATAAAAATTATATCAAATTTCTCTGTTTCTGCAGTCACTGTAAGATACCTGTTTAAGTATTTATTCTATGCAAAAAGAAATTTTTTGCAAATTAGGTACTGCTAAATTCTTTAAAAGTTATTTATGAGTTCCATGCAAATTACATTTACTTTTGCAGAAGAAATTTTGTTTCGCAAATTTTTCGCATACAGAAAGGTTTCCTTTGAAGGCTTTCCAATATTTTCCAGTTTCGGCACGAAAATCGCCTTCAATGTCAGCAGATGGTACGACTGGGTTTGATATTTTTATTTATGACCCTCCCATTGTAACATCTTTCTCTAACGATCGCTGTTTCCCCACTACCAATTAAGCGCAACAGGAAGTCGGGGGAACGACAGTACAGAATATTCCGTCCTTAACGATTTCGAGGCTGAAAATGTAAAGAAAAAATCGTTTGAAACGCTTTCGGATCCATCAAGAGCTGACAAAATAATCCGTGTGTGACGATTTGGAAAGCCATCTTTCGATGCGGAAAAATCCGTCGGTAACGCTGAGAGGATTAACTAACCGTTTTCTTCCAACAATAGTCTAGCAACAGATCTCCTCTGAAATTTCTTTCTAAAACACTTCACATTTATGTTACTAAAAATTATTTAGAAATGATTTTTTCATAATAGTTACAGTAACACAAATTCTTAAAAGTACGCTTTCGTAACAAATATACATTAGTGTTTCAGAATTAAATTTTACATATTATGCACAGATTTTTCTAAATTTCCGTTTGTTTTTAATAAAACTGATTACAGCTTTTATTTTTATTTTTAGTATATCGAAAACAGTGAAGGTGAACAAACTTTGCCTGTATTCAAGTATCAGGCAGTCATGGGAAATCTAAAATATTTGTGTATTGAGAGCATGAACAGACTTCTAGTTATATAATATACGTAACCATAGCTCATGCATCTTATGACCAATTTCCAGAGAAAAACATTAGTTACTGAACATCAATAATAGCCCTGTACACTGCGGGGGAAAAAGACAGTTCTATATTTCACGCTCTAATAAGCCGTTTAACGAAATTCAAATTGCGTTTTTTACGTCTCGAAAGCGCGACTTATAATATATATTAGATTTATTTATAGCATTGTTCTAACATAGCTATTTGGACACAAAATTCAATTTTTTCTGAAATAACTTGGGAATTTTTTTGCCATATTTCGATTCTACGACTCAAATTATGACTAAATATTAAATTTTGTAAACTGTGGTGCGAAATTTAAGGATAAATTCAAACATTTATCTTGGCGCATTGTTTTCAGTTTGCGCCAGGAATAATTCACTCGGCGAACTTTTTAATTTATAACAACCTATATTCGTTTCCTTTTTTTTCATTGCAGACGAACGGGAAAAAAGTAATCGTTCATGCTTTCAAATAATTTTAAAAAAGTGCGTAAATCATATTTGGTGTTATTATTGTTTATGACAACAAACATGCCGAATTTCAAAAGGCGACAATACGTAAATTCACGTATATCTTCGAAAATTTTGAATAAAAAACTCTAATTTTTTGCAGTTCTGTCTAGAAATACATCTACTTTAAAATGATGGTTGAACTTTCATAGGATATAATTCAAAATGTTTTCCGAAAAATTTATAAATATTATTTAAAAATACAAATTTTAAAAATAAGTCATAAAAATTGGGCGAATTTTATTTGGAATGAACATAAATTCTCAAATGTGAAAGGAAAAATCAAATAATTTTAATAAAAAAAAGATATAGTAACAAATATATACCAAATATATTCAATTAAATTTGAGGAGCTTTTTTTTTAGAAACTACGCGTGCGGTTTTTACAAAACTTGTCAGTTTGGCCTAATCTGAGTCGTAGAATCGAAATGTGGAAGAAAATTGGCATGTCATTTCGGAAAAAGCCCGATTTTTTGTCAAAATACCTATATTAGAACAATGATATACATAAATCTAATACATATCCTATGTTAGGCTTTCGAGACATGAAAAATGCAAGTTGAATTTTGTCAATCGGCCCAGTAGAACGGGAGATAATAGAACTGCCCCCCCTTTTTTTTCGCTGTGTTCATTACTCATGTATATTATTCATGTCAATGACTACTTTCTTGATGGAGCAAAACAATTTTTTCTGTTTATGTTGTGTTTATATCACATGCGATAAGAAAATTTTACTTACATATTTTAATTTCGGTTATTCGAGGACACTGAGTATAAGAATTTTACGAAAGCCGATTTTTCATGCATTTCATTTATTCTTTAATTAGATAATAATTCAACCAATCGAACTCATAATGCCTAAAAAACAATCTTAAAAATCCACACAGTTAGCATTTATGAAAGGTGCTCTCATTTCTCAAACGTGAGCGGATTTTATCAAATGCGGGTGAAATCAAATGCTGGGAGGTATGGTTCTTTTCAGCAGGTTCTTTATCCTGAATATCAGATGGCACATTTCCTAAGGGAAAAGAAAACTCCTCTTTATAATCAAATGAATATAAATGCTACTTTCTCAGCCTTTGACCTGAGTGCTTCTTTTCAAACATTTAAAACAACATCTTTCTGACACCTGTGAAAGCTTCCGTCACGTTTATCAAACACGGCCTAAAATTCCCATTTCAGTGTTTATTTTGTGTTTAAATGGGTATTTAATATTCATAATTCACAGTTTAAAAACGGAAAACACGAAATGTTCATAACCGAATACTCGTGGTAATTAAAAAACGGCAACATAGCAGAATTTCAGTCAATATTCATAAACTACAATGTAACATTTCTGAAGCTATGCAGATTGCTACATTTTTTCAAGAACTGGAAGAGTTAGAAATGAGTTATGCCGTCGCCAGTATTCCAAGTGCTAGGTTTGGTTTTGGTTTATTTAATTACGGCAAAGCGCCGAGGGCTCTCTGCCTAAGGGGAGGGATGCCTTCGGGGAGGATTTTCTGAGGGAAACTGGCTCGTATACACTTTACACATGGGGAAAACCACGAAAACATCCATACAGCCAGCCCTTTCGTGGGATTCGAACCTCGGATCGAACTACTAGTGTTCCAGGGACTTTACCTCTCTACCACTGGTGGGCTCCTGGACGTGCTCGAATTTTATAAGATTACTTCCTTCCTCCTTTCTGCATGCCTTCGGTGTGTAACGGTTAGCAAACTCGGCGCGTATTCGAGAGGTCCAGGTTCGAGAGTCCCGGCGAGGGCATTGCTCATTTTCACGTTTCCTGTTTCAAAATAACCTAATGAGTCTCCAACTTAAACAACGAGAGCACGTACGAGAGAATGTAATGATATCTTATGTAGTGATATATTACAATCCGAACTTACTTTGTTTCAGAAAGTAGCTTGAGTTTCAAATCATTCGAAATGTTCTCCTTTAAAACAACTGAAACAGTTCCTGGGAATAAGAAATTAAATTTCCAAAATAGTTTTAACACTGAATTTCAAGTTAAAATAATTACCAAGTAATAATAATAATTGAATAAAAATTTAAATTAATGAAATCAAAAACATGAAAATCTGTATTGGCCATTAAAATGGAATGACGATGGCGAATGTAGAAATTGGAGGAGCAGAAGGAAAGGAAGATTATGGCTTGACAGGCAAGTCACTTTCATAATAACATCACTTAAATACATTTCTGGTAGTTATGATGTCTGCATTCGTTGCTTTTCTGTGTCGTTTGCTAAGATGTGACTTTTAGAGGGCCTAGGCTCCCTGATTTTGGTGTCTTTTGAGAAGTAATGTTCCAAAGGGGTCTGATGTTGGCGACCTTTTTGAAGTTTTCTGTAATGTTTTAATTATGAAGTGAGAATGTTAACAGACCTGTTAATAAAGGTTTTATCCTTTGGGCGATTGTTAAAATTTGAACCCTTTCAGTATTTTTTGTTTGTTTTGCTTGCTTTTTGGAAATTTCAACTACTAACATTATTTTAGAAGCATTAATTTTATCCCCATTTGCTTTGGATTTCCATAATGCTCCACATCTTGTTTACCTGTTTTGGTTTTGCTTTTTAACTAATCAAATTAAGTTTTATTTTTGAGTTTGCCAATTTCCCATATGCGATGTTGGGCATTTTTTTATTTTCCTGTGAATTTTTTTAAATTATACTTCTGTCTTTTCAATGGTATTCTATGCGTTATGCCATTTCAGTTATACAAGTTGCTATTTAAAAAAATATTTTTTAATTTTCCTCTTCGATTCTTTAATTTTTTTATATCACGCTTCGGATCTCGTCAGGAACTGTTGGTTTAGTGATCATTTAGTTTTGTTTTTCAGCAGTGTCCCATTCTGCAAAAGATTAATATCATATTTAATTCCCCTCTGTTTATTCTGATTTTCGACTCTTTCTGTTCAATTTCAATTTAAAAATTTTACTTTAAAATTTTCTCTCTTAAAAATCTTGGGAAATTTTGCCTTTTCTTTGGCTTAAATTCTGAATTTGCTTTCTTCTTTCTTTACATTTGTGATTTTGCTTTTCCAGATTACTAGGTGCTTTTAAAAATACCAAAGTTTTAAATTAATAAATCATTGCCTTATTAAAAAAATTGATTTTTTTAAATCTTTCTGCATATTGCCTAACTCATTGAGAATCACGTCAGGGCAAGTTACATCTTGATAAACAAATTATATCAAATTTTATCATTATTTTTTTAATTAGTTTCTTAAAAATCTTTTATTTTGTATTGATCGATTTTCATTTAATTAATTAATTTTAATTCTGTTACATTAATTCTTTTCATTTTGAAATAGTTTCGTTTTTTATTCAGGTATAATTCGGAAATGTGGTTCTGTTGAAAATTCTTTCCTCTGCACCTTGTCAAAAATTAAAGAATTTTCAACTATTATTGAATACTGTGGGTATTTTGTATTAATTTACATTTATTTCAGTTTTGGTTTAAAAGATTTTTGAATATATTATATTATTTTATATCTCCCTGGTAATAAGTTTACTACTATAGAATGGTATTAATTATGTACAATTTATCTCTTTCTTTTATAAATATGTAGAAAGGGAAAGACTGAAATATCGCCCTCCCCCAGTGGCGAGCCCTTAGTCGACTTCCACTTGGCGCCTACTAAGGCCAGAAGTGGAAGTGGTGGTCACTTAAGTTTGCTTAAGATCGTAAGCAGGCTTTTAAAGAGGTTATTCTTCACCCTTTTTCTCTTTCAGTTCAAAATTAATTTTGAATTAACTATCACTAATCGATACTTTCCCTCTCTTTTTGTCCCTTTTGCTATGTAACTACTCATGGAGTCCAATACTTAAAAGCAGATTTCAAAAAACAACTCAGTCTCAACGGAGATGCAGCAAGTTATAGTCAACAATTAACCTCAAGCCCTGTAAAAAAGAACTTCGCTAATGAAAAACGTTTCTTCTTTTCAACATTCTTCGTCCCTTTTTCTGTAAGCGTGCATGAGTTTTATGGAGTAATATTTTATCATCGTGTCATCTTTTCTATTAGTATACCGAACTATTATAAGTTTACTTAATTTTTTTGACTAATTCTGATTAGGGCGAAAAGTAGCTTTTTGATATTGAGAAATTTAATCCTCTGAATATTATTTTACACATATTAATTAAAACGTCAGTTCAAAAGGAATCTCATCAAATATCAGCTGTTTAGATATCATAAATTTTGCTTAATATTCTGCCAGATAAATACAGGAAAAAATAGCTCGCTATTATATTACATTTACAACAGCTTATCTTGGAAGCCAAATATTTATAAGAGAAGAATACATTTAAAACAATCCAAGAAAATGACCTTATTTAAAATGTGGGACTTGAAACGTAAGAGAAAATTACGCTATTAATTTTTTGTGTATCATAAAGGTTCATTGCTCTACCAACGAATAATTAAAATCCAGAAATCAACTGAACCCTTTTCCCTGTGGCTAAAGAACAAGACTTTTGCTCATTCTGTTGAAGTCAAAGGTTACGCCATCGGGGACATCCATCATAACTGTCCCAGAAATGAAAAGAGTTCACTGCCAAGATCTATAAAGGTCAAAGTCAAAGAAATACTTTCCGTATGGAGAGCCTGCTGTTTCCCTTGCGGTTGTAGGTTACAGCTGGAAAGCTTGATCCTCAAGTACGACGCCCTCTGCTGGCTTGAAGAACATCTCTATCAAAGAGACGTATAACAGACAGATTTTCCTCTTACTGGATGTTTGAATAATTAAAGTGGCTTGATCCATATATTATTACGTAAGTATGACAATGCCTTTAAGTTTTTCTCACGCTGCACCTCGTCTGTTAATTGTTTGAATTGACCTCCTAAGGAAGATCACGGGTAAATTCGTAGCGTAAGATAAGAGAAAAAATCTGAAAGGTTTCAGATTTTAAATTACGTCCAAAGAGGCGATTTTTTAACGTTTTGTGTGTTCTTCGCACTTAAACCATAAAATTCAGTTCAACAGCAATACCGCAAAACAATTTTAAAATACGCATAACTTTAGAATTTCCAATACACAGTTACAAAATATGAAATCGATATTAATCGTATTTGGTGGAAGATTACGTTATTAAAGATGTGATAGTGTTAGGTACCGTTTTTTTATCACAATGCGAGAAACATACATACATTTATACAGATTTAATTTGTTTAAATATAATAGAGGGCAATAATATTTGTTGGCAACAATTTGAAAAGTGAAACGGGGATTCAGTGATTCGACGCAAAATGGCAAAACGAAAACAATAGTCCTTCAGGGACAAAGCCCCTTTGGACTAATAATAAAATCTGAAAGCTTTCAGATTTTACGTTATCCCAAAGGGGCGTTTTTTTAACGTTTTGTGTGGTACCTTTATTTATTAATTATCATGTTCTTCGCACTTAAACCATAAAATTTAGTTCAACAGCAATACCGCAAAACAGTTTTAAAATGAGCATATCTTTAGAATTTCCGATACACAGTCTCACGCGCTGGAGATAAAAATGTTTTTTCTGTACAACGTTGCCATTGCTCGCTTTAAAATCCTTGAGTTTGTTAATCAAAAATTCGTTAAAGCTTTACAAAATGTGAAATTGATAATAAAACAAATTCCAGGTTTCAAATTTGGGCTTCCAGATGCTCATATTCGGGTAGAAATGTTTCGTATTCGAAACTGGATGGCTCTAGGTACCGTTGCTTTATCACAATGCGAGAAACATACATACATTTGTGCACATTCTTCATTATTTAATTTCTTTAAGTATAATACAGGACTATAATATTTGGTGGCAACAATCTAGAAAGTGAAACAACGCTTTTAGTGAACCGACGCAAAATGCCACAACGAAATTAACAGTCCTTCGGGGCAAATTCCTCCTTTGGACTAATAATAAAAGAATCGTTTTAAAAGATTATAGGAATGAACTGTTTTGGCGAAGTTGTGTCTGTTATTTTTTTTCTGTTATCAGTGTTTAATTTCATTTTGCTAATATAACTAGTGTGTTACCAAATTCAAAATCCATTTGTGTTTTAGATCTGAATTTTGTGTACCATTTGTGAATTAGACATTTTTGTCTCGTAAATAGAAAACTCATTTACGAATTTTTACTACTTTAAAAGCTGAACATCATGTCTTAATTTAATTTAAGTCAAGATCGACCTAACAGGCCCAGTGGTTAGTGCTCCTTGCTGATGTATCGTTCAACTAGGACTCGAGTTCCAACCCCGGAGAAGACATGGTTGTTTGTAAATGTATAGTGGGCTTACGGCATGAGGTGAGCTCAAAACACACGGCAAGACGATGTGCTCTCGAGTAGTGGTAGAAGACGTGTCGGAGCAACATCGCTTAGAACTTAACTTATCTAGGGGTGAATCTAAGAGATGCTGGTTGGAGAAGATCGGATGCATCCTTCCGAAGATTCTCCTTCAAAACTGGCAGACAGCTGTGAAAAGTCGTACTGTCACCTATCCGATAGCCACATGCAAAAGACAGACATGATTTGGCCATTATAAAATTCTTGAACCTGTTCGGTTTAAGTCAAACAAGTGGACTATGCCGTAGCACCAATTTAAGTCAAGGAAGTTGGTGAATTCTTGTTAATTATTTCAAACCCTTTCGCAAAACTTTTAGCTTTATTATCAGTATTGCACGGCTAAATGCAATATTTATTTCCTTTTAACCTTTATTTCATATTTTAGTCTTAGGATACTCAGCTCATTCACAACAAAACTCCAGTTTATTTTATTTTTACACGCGAAGAAGAAGAATTTGAGTGAATATGATAGAGACACTTGGACACATTATGGGTAAAATAAAACTAACTCAGAATTTGCATTTTAAACTCATTTTTTATTAAAATCACATAAAGGGGAAAATGGTCATCTATGACTATAAAACAAATAGTGGTTTCAAATGTGTTGTATTATTATTGCAGGAGTAAAATAAGTGGCATTTGATGGGATTGTTTCCTCCATATTGTAATGTGAACACTTGTCTTCTGTATAACATACGACTTACGTTTCTTTGACTTTTTAATCTAACTTCATTCTTGCTTTTCTAATCTTTTTTTTTTTTTTTACAAAAAAAGGTGCTATTTTGTGATTGCGTTTAATACAAAACTCAAGGCAAGACAAGCGCTGTATGATGTTATTACGAAACGTACACTGGCAAAAAAAAGGGAGGCAGTTCTATATCTTCCGGTCTACTGAGCCGATTGACGAAATTCAACTTGCGTTCTTCGTGTCTCGAAAGCGCGACTTAGGGTATGTATTAGATTTATATATGGCATTGTTCTAATATAGATATTTTGACACAAAATCGGACTTTTTCTAAAATGACATGCCAATTGTTTTCCATATTTCGATTCTACCACTTAAATTATGTCAAACTGCCAAATTTTGTAAAAATCGCATGAGTAGTTTTTTAAAAAATTAGCTCTCAAAATTTTAACCCCTCCATATTAATTGCATTTGGTATATATTTATTAATATCTTTTTTTTTATTGAACTTATTTGATTCTTCCTTTCATATTTCGAAATTTAGGTTCATTCCAAGTAAAATTCGCCCATTTTTTACGATTTATTTTTAAATTTGTATTTTAAATAATTTTTATAAATTTTTTTAAAACCATTTTGAATTATAATCTATAAAATTTTTGCCATCATCTTAAAAAAGATGTATTTCTAAGCATACCATCAAAAAATTAGACTTTTTTATTCCAAATTTCCTAAGATATACGTAAATTTACATTTTGGCTAGTTTTGAAATTTGGCGTATTTATTATAAGCCATGATAACGAAAATGTGGTTTATGTACTCTGTTAAAGTTATTTGAAAGTATGAACGATGACCTTTCTTCCGCTCGCGGAAAAAGGGAAAGGAAAATAGATTGCTATGAATTAAGAAGTTCGCCAAGTGAATTATTCTTGCTGGAAATTGAAGAAAATACGCCAAGATAAGTTTTTAAATTTCTCCATAAATTTCTCCCCAAAAATTACAAAATTTAATATCTAGGCATAATTTGAGTCGTAGAATCGAAATATGGAAAAAAATGGTATATTATTTCAGAAAAAGTCCGAATTTGTGTCAAAATATCTATGTTAGGACAATGATATACTACATAAATGTAATATATATATCCTAGGTCGCCCTTTCGAGACATGAAAAATGCCATTTGAATTTCGTCAATCGACTCAGTAGAATGGAAGATACAGAACTGTCCCCCCCTTTTTTTGCGTAGTGTATATAGTAGTCTAGCATATGCATAATGTTAAAGTAAATTCAACTAAATTCCAACTAAGAGTAAATTCTGAATCCCTCCTGCAAGGCTCTAAGCCTCATTCCAATGTGTTTGAAGCCTATTATTTCCAAACATTTATATTTCTTTAGCGAAACTATTTGAGAAAAAACGCTATAGATAGGAATACATAAAACATGATTAAAAATTAATATTATAATAAGATAACTGGAAAATACTTCTCCTGAGAATTAAGAAGACATGCCATTTTCTAAGCACTACAACTGAAATTAAATGGCTGTTTTGCATTGGTAGTATTCGAATGCTTGCGCCATGCATCAAAAGCTAACCAACGCTAAGTGGAACGAATTTTTTTTTAAATTTCAAAAGCATTTAAGCAGATTACTTTCGATCCGTTTTGAAGTTTTAATGACATGCGTATTTTTGCTGTAGTTATGTAATAAAGCGTTTCATTACGCCACATGATAATCATAAAGTAAAACATCTAACAAATTAAAAAAGCTTTTTTTTTCGGTATCATTGCTTTCAAAACCTTTTAACAGATTCTTTTTAATAGGAAAATAAATGCACTCTAACTAATTCTTAGTTAAAGGGATTATTGTCATTAATAAGAGCTTCGTAACTTTGAGGTCGCACATTTTCATCAAGGCATATCGTTTAGAACTAATAAACTAAAGCGAAGAAATAATTCAGTTCCTGGTTTTCGTAAATATAGGGGAATAATTTTTCTTCCCCCTCCTTTTTTTTAGCATTGCAAATACTTGCGTTTTCGAGTTTTAGTTCACGTTTACTATTACATGTTTGGAATTAAAAGCAAGAGTATATATTTTATGCTTTTTCTAAATAAAACAACTGCACTTAACCTGAAAAATTATCTGCGATAAAATTAACAATATTTTAAGAATCACCAGAGAAAATATTTCACAAAGAGTGTTGGCACTTATTTAATTCTCGTGTAGGTACTTATTTAATTCCCATTTGTGTATGCTTATTTGTTCTCAGCTGCATGTATCTGAGATACTTCTTTAATACTTCATTTCTATTCCGCATATGTTCCTCAACAACACATTTCCATTGCAGTTTCAGGTTTAAGTTTTAAAAATAAATCCTATAAAGAAAACAAAAGCGTGAATTCGAAAGAAAAAAAGGAAACTACTAGTGCTACTGATTTATTCGTCGTTAAAGAAAATAATTTAAGTAAGCATGTTTATTTTGTACAGGTAAGCATAACAGTAATGAAAGTTTTAAAGCTATAATATGTCACTGATACAAAAGAAAAGAAATCTATTTGATAAAAGATGTGTTTTTGTTGCCTGAAATCAGGACATAACGCAAAGAAATGAAAGGTTTCCGGGAAATGTATGTTATGTTCGAAGAGACATTTTTCGATAATGTGTCCGGAACAACATAAAACAAGTAATGATAACAGATTAGTAGATTCAGAAAGACAAAAATAATTCAGTTTGTGAAAGCAAGTCTCTCGAGTCAACAAAGAGGAATGTACAATGTATTGATACATTACATTCAAGTTCGTTTTTCAGTCCTTCAGTTTTCTTCAGGCACTCGTTGTAAAGTTAATAGGTAATAACAGTGAATATCATGTTCGTGCGTTAATTGTTAGGGGATCACGGATGTCGTATATTTTATTCACATATATTAAATCATATGTTATTTACAGTTTTAAATATGTTATTTACAGAATTAAGAGTCGATTAAAGAAGAAATTGCACAACATTCTTTATTTAGAGGGACAGTAACAAATGAATTGAAACATAAATTTTATATAAGATTTATTTAAGGAGTTTTGATCGTAAGTATGTTTGCAATCTTGAAGCATTAGATCAAGAAATAATTTGCGGTGACATACCTCGGATTAGCTATTTATCCTCGATTCGAGAACTTGAAACTTCTAACATTATTATGAGTGACGTAAAAAAGGACCCAAGTTCTACTGAAATATTAATTAGATCAGGTGTCACTTGAAAACTCTTTACAAGTGATAAAAAAGTACTTAAAGGAGATTTAGTTGCCATTTAAACTAGATTAGACTGGACATTAAAAAGAAATATTCCTAGAAGTAAGTATAAGAGAAATATTCCTAGAATAATAAGGGAAATAACGGTTATATTTACATTTGTAAATATAACCGTTCCATTGCTTTCAACCGAGGTTATGAAAGGAGCACAATCTGATTTAAAAGGAACACAGGTGGAAACACAGTTATTTAGGAACTTCTGTATTTAAGTCAAATATTTTGGGATTGTTGTGGAATAGGGAAGATGATACTCTAGAGATTAGGCCGGAAGGCTTGGAATTTAAAGTTGATGAAATAATGACTAATAGAAAAATCCTGTCGGTTCTTAATCACGTTTTCAAGCCTGTAGAGTTTACGTGCCATATAACGTTATATCCTAAACTTCTACTGCAGTCTACCTAGAAGACAAGGAAACATGTGATGCTGAAGTGAATAATGATATTAAGGATGAATTTTAAAGTGCACGAAAGACTCTATATTAAACCAATGTGAAGGTGTAGAGGCATTAGGTATGTTTTGAAAGAAGAAGAGAGGAAAAATGAACAGTGCCTCGCCGGGATTCGAGCCACGGACCTCTCGATACGCGCCGAGTGTGCTGACCATTACACCACGAAGGCATACTAAGAAGGCGGTAGAAATAACTTTTAAAAGTACCTAGATGGTTTGGTTGGAGTAGAGAGGTTAAATTGAGTCTCCATACTTTTTGTGATGCCAGTCGACTAGCACATACTGTCGCAGTATTTATCAGATGTGAATCAAAGCATGGGATATCAGTACAATGATTACAACTCAATCAAGAATTACTTCTATGAGGAAGACTATCATACCAAGACTGAATTCGGTAGCAGCTGTAGTTGGAGGTAAACTGCAAAGTCAGTGATGGAAGCTCTTAAATTGGATAATACAGAATCTTTGTTTTGTACAGACTCAACGATAGGTCTCAATTGGATCTGCAGCGATAACCAGTGGTCAGTTTTTGTAGGTAACAAAGCAAAAGAAATAAGGCTAGAAGATCTGACTTTTTTAGCTATCATGCAATGTGTCTAGATCTCAAATTTCAACCTGGTGAATTATCGCACAGGCGTGAAGATGAATACAACGGGGAAAGAATGTAGAAAGCCCTTTTTATTTATCACAACTCTTTAACAGAAAGGTTACGGATTTCGTGGTTACAAAACTACCGGCTTTTTGCGATGAGAACTTGAAAATAACCTAACAATAAATTTAAAATGTAACAAATAGTAATGCTAGACTACACAATTTAATTTAATCTAATTCAGCAACCTACACGGCTGATAGACTAACCAAACGGCCAGAATGCGTAGCCGCTACTAAGATTAACAGCTAGAGGGCAAAACTAACAAACGTGCTATACACTAGCAAAATCACGCTGTGTCTAACCTTCTTGTTTCACCTGTTTAAATACCCTCGTTCACTTAGCTAATTTGCATCCTGGCGACGGGAATTAGAGAATTTGGAAAAGATACCAAAATTAAAGTAACTGGTAAGTAAACTAAGGGAAACCCTACAAGACAACAGACTTCCTTAAAGATATGGAATCATATACCAGGTGATCAGAAGCCTGCTGATTTGCCTTCTTGGGGTTATACAGCAAAACTGTTGCTAAACCCCCCGATGGTGGGAAGGTTCGTAGTGGCTAAAAGAAGGTATGGAATCTTGGCTAAAATCTAACAGTCGAACAAATAAACAAGAAGTCTCATTGGAGAAAAAAAAATGCGTTAAATTTTTATTAATGGAAGGTTTAGCTGGACAGTAGAAACTGGTATAAGCATTTCTGGAAGTGCGTTCGCATATTGCGGATATTGGGTTGGGTATTACGATTCAGGAAAAGTACTCTAATTCCAAAAGATCAATTATCTATGGTGAGTTGTCTTGTGAGGAATATACAGGAGCTGAAAACAAATTATTATAATTAATTCAAAGGGAAACGTTCTGTAGTTTGGACGATTCTAGATTATTGAGTTTATACCCCTATGTTGACGCAAATGGTGTTTTACGGCTAAGACTTTGTCAGGACTGTGTGTTCGGTGCATATTCTTGGCAAACATCTTCGTGAACTCCTTAAAGCCTGATCTGGAACAGGGAGCTGAATGCAGCCATGTTCTGTGGTAGAATATTGTGATTAAGTGGTAGAAGAACTGCACTTTAAAGGGATTTAAAATCCTCTTTTATTAAACCACAATTATTTACAACCACTTCCCAACTCGGGAGGGATACAGAAAATAAAGCCCGCGCTTGGGTCTAAAATGAACAATCGAATTAATTTAAACTAAAGCTAAATAGAAATTAAGTAGTTGTTGCTCTTAGAGCTATAACGCGAGGTTGGTCTCTAAACTAAATGGTGCGTAGCAAGATTTAACTAATACTAACGCACTTAGATTTACTTCAATAAGTAATAGCGTAACAGCGCTAAGGCTTAGAATTTTAATACTAGCTGGTCAGGCGAACGTCGAACAGAGTAACAGTGGTCTGAGACTAAAAGCTGTCTCACACTGAGAGGTTCCTGCCTACAGTTTAAATAGAAACTTGGCTCCACTTCAAATTAGCATAAAGCTGAAACGCGCTTATTCTAACGGGAAGTTGAAATGAGAAGGGATAGAAAAAGTTAAATTAAAATAAAGCTTTGTTAGTTTAACTAAAACCTTACAACTTCTCATCCAGAAGATACGAAAGATTTTCGGCTTCAACAGTTTTATCTAACAACCATCCTGCTGTTTGTTCTCAGACTGATTTTTGATGCATATTTAAATTCACCTCCTGTTGTTACTCAGATGATGAGAACAATTCTTATACAGCATTAGTGGATTTTAGGTGGTCGTCATACCACTGGAGCTGTTCTTAATCAATGTTTACAGTTTAAATGGTTCAGAGTAAAAAATATGTAGGTTTTTACCAACTGCTCTGCCTGAATATCGTGCACGAAATGCCAAAGCTTATAAAATAACAGGAGTAGATTTCGCTGGTTCTTCATACCTCAAAGGCAACCCAGAAGAAAGCATGATATGTCTATTTACATGTGGAGTATACTGATCGGTACATATTTAGCTGATTTTCTTTGTATCAACTCACCCTTTTCTTAAAGTGTTTCGAAGATTTATTAGAAGTACAGCACGAGCATATACAATTTATAGTGACAATGTAAGTAATTTTATAGGACCAGCTAGTGCTTTAAATAATATTGTTACGAATTTCACATTTATTTGGCTATTTATTTAGAATTGTAATTAGATTTGCTTCATGTTGCCTTAGCAACGCAGACGATTTTTGAAGAAAAAAACTACGTCAAAAAAAATAAATAACAATAAAAATAAAAGAGCGCGTGCATTTAATGCTTAATGAATAAATATCTCGTAATTACTGTTGCCATCCAGAAAAATCTAGAAAAATCGTGTTTGTTCTACTGATAATTAAAAAGCTTATAAAAGCCGAGGTGAAACACCTCATCTCAGTTAGTTGCTGTTGTTGCTGTTATACTTGTAGCTGTAAAAAAAGCGAACTGCTGTTTGTTTACTTAATGCTGTATTGATTGTAGCGATTTCGCTGTGAGATAGAACTATTTTCTCTGTTTAGAACTGAGTTTTTGCTAATCGTTTGAGATATTGTGATATTGTGCGAAGATCTGTGAAGAAATATTTCAGCATTTTAATTTATTTCTTGTGGAAAGAATAAATTTTTGTTAACTTTTTACGACTTGTGCATTCAATATATAACGAACCCGTACGCACGCAACAATTTTTGGTGTCAGAAGTGGGGTTTTTGAATGCCATTAACTAGAGCAATGGAAGAACAATTAAGGCAATTCATGGCAGCCTTTGCTGCATTTAAAGAAGAAATTAAAGCTGGCCAAGATTCCGTGAAAGAGGAGATGAAAGCTGGCCAAGAATCTGTTAAAGATGAAATGAATTCTGTTCAAGAAAAGATGGAGAAATCTGTTAAAGATGAAATGAATTCTGTTCAAGAAAAGATGGAGAAATCTGTTAAGGAAGAAATGAATTCTGTTCAAGAAAAGATGGAGAAATCCGTTAAGGAAGAAATGAAAGCCGTTAAAGCAAGTCAAGAAGAGATGAAAAAGGAAATTACTTGCATAATAGAAAATAAATTTGAGACTATGGAAGGCAGAATAGATGCGGTTGAAAATAAAGTTTCTTCTGTCAAAGAACAAATAGAAGAGAGAGTTTCTGCCGTAGAACAACAAATCGATTACAGAGTTTCTGCTGTGAGAGAACAAATTCAAGAAAGAGTTTCTGCAGTGGAACAACAAATTGATGACAAAGTTTCCGCAGTTGCCAAAGAAGTTGATACTTTAAAGAAATTCGTAGCGACGGCTGGAAGCAGTTCGGATACTTTTAAATTCCTAGCCATGCCTGCACATCCTTCTCTGAAGCTATCGACATATGATGGGAAGACCTCCTGGCAAGTGTATAAGACACAATTTTCTATAGTTGCGGAAGCAAATGGATGGGATTCCCAAGCTAAGGCCTGTCACCTTGCGGCTTCTCTGAGAGCAGACGCAGCGGACATCCTTCAAACTCTTCCCGAAAACAAAAGGCTAGATTTCGAAGCTCTGTCCGGTGCTTTAGAGCTGCGTTTTGGAGAGAAGTGTTTAAAAGATTACAGCAGGCTGCAGTTAAAATCCCGTCAACAGAAGCCTACGGAAACACTTCAGGAGCTCGCCACGGATGTTGAAAGGCTGTCCCACCTCGCCTTTTCGGAGTGCCCGACAGAAACAAGAGAAATCCTGTCCCTGCAATACTTCATCGACGGTATCCGGGATCCTGAAATACAGAAAGCACTGCGAATGGCTGATGTAAAGGACTTAAAAAGTGCTCTAGTGTATGCCATGAAATTCGAGGCAGCACAGCAAGCCACTCGTAGAGACCGCCACCCAATCAGAGCTGCTCACATACAAGAACCAGTGGATCCAATGACTGCTCGCCTAGACGATTTAACCAGAAAGGTGAATGCTTTGACACGGAATACTGGTGACAAGAAACCGTTCGTAAAGTGCTGGAACTGCGGAGCTGAAGGGCACATTCGAAGAAACTGCAGAACACCCCAGGGCACGGATGTTAAGACCGCGCCTCTCAAGAAGGAGGGAAACTAATTCGTGGCCATCTCGCGGGGCGGAGGTTGCCAGATAATGAAAAGCCCCAGTTTAAAGCGCTTCAGATTTCTGCAGTGAGTGGCGGCAATAACGGAATTTTCATCATGGGACAAATCAATGGAATTCCTTGTAACATGACGATCGACACGGGAGCCAATGTTACCATCATTCGAAAAGATTTGGCTCAACAGCTCGAAGGTAAACTTATCTGGACGCCGCCCTGCGTTACCCTCCAGACTGTATCCGGCGAGAAGATCAATATAGAAGGGAAATTAAACGTTAACATCACCTTTGGAAGTGCCGCTTACCATCACACGGCGTATGTAGCAGAAATTACGGACCCTTGCATACTCGGATTGGACTTTTTAAGAAAATACAATTTTTCCTTGGACTTTAAAAATAACGAACTGCATTCTGCCTCTGAAGACATAACTTTATTCGAAATTAATGATGAAGGAGTGAAATCTATAATCTATCCACAAAATAATAGCTCAAGACGATATCACAATACCGGCAAGAACAGAAATTTTACTTCCTGGATCCATAGCCGAAAATAGCAATTTCCGCTACGGCGTCATGGAATATCCCAAGAATTGTAATAGCCCTAAAGGAGTATTAATAGCGTCAGCACTCGTCGACCTATCAGGAACCGTTATCCCGGTGAGAGTTGCCAAGGTAACTGATAAGGCGAGGGTTATTAAGAAAGGTGAAGCGGTTGCAGAATGTACCCCAGTAACAAGCGTTGAAAGAAAAAGTAACATCTCAAAACCCGTGTCCTCCGACAACATCATATCGGAGTTACTGCAGAATGCGCAATTAAACGATGAGGAAAAGAATGTTGCCAAGCATATCATTAAAGATCTTCAAAATGTTTTCTCCCGTTCGTCTTCTGACGTTGGTCGAACCAGTTTGACTCAACATAGAATCGATACTGGTGATCATCCACCAATCAAGCAACATCCAAGACGTCTGCCGATTGCGAAACAGGAAGAGGTACGAGCACTTTTAAAGGACATGCAAGAAAGCAATGTCATCGAGCCTTCAGCAAGTCCCTGGGCATCTCCCATCGTCCTGGTGAAGAAGAAAGACGGGTCAACTAGATTTTGCGTTGATTATCGCCGGTTGAACGAGGTTACGAAGAAAGACAGTTACCCTCTTCCTAGAATTGACGACATTCTGGATACTCTTTCTGGAAGCAAGTGGTTCTCGACACTTGATTTAAAGAGTGGATATTGGCAGGTAGAAATACATCCTGATGACCGAGAAAAGACGGCATTTACTACAGGACAAGGACTTTGGCAGTTCAAGGTGATGCCGTTTGGGCTATGTAATGCGCCGGCTACATTCGAACGTCTAATGGAGACTGTTTTAAAAGGTCTTTCATACGAAGCCTGTCTGATATACCTGGATGACATCATCATCGTCGGGAATAGTTTCGAAGAACATTTGGAAAATCTTAGAAAGGTGCTTCAGAAACTGAAAGAAGCCAATCTGAAGTTGAGTCCCGCTAAATGCAAATTATTCAGACAGGAAGTCACTTATCTCGGACATGTCATCTCTGCTGAAGGTGTGCGCACGGATTCTGAAAAAGTGTCAGCAGTTAAAGACTGGAGACGTCCCGAAAATGTCCACCAGCTGAGAAGCTTTCTAGGACTTTGCACCTACTATAGGAGATTCGTGAAGGATTTTTCTTCCATCGCAAGACCCCTTCACAAGCTGACAGAGAGCAAGCAAAAGTTCGTGTGGACAAAAGAATGTGAGAATGCATTTAAGAACCTGAAGGAAGCCTTAACATCTGCTCCAATCCTGACGTATCCTCAGCTCGACAGACCATTTATTCTCGACACGGATGCGAGTAATGAAAGTGTCGGCGCTGTTTTGTCCCAAGAAATAGAGGGCCAAGAACGTGTAGTAGCTTACTGGAGCAAGTGCCTATCTAAACCGGAGAGGAATTACTGTGTCACCAGGAAAGAGTTGCTCGCCATAGTCAAAGCCGTAGAACATTTCCATCATTATCTATACTGTAGAAAATTCCTGCTCCGCACAGATCATGCATCATTGGCCTGGCTTTTAAATTTCAAGAATCCTGAGGGTCAGATAGCCAGGTGGATACAGAGACTCCAGGAATATGACATCACTATCCGTCATCGCAAGGGACAGTCGCACGGAAACGCTGACGCATTGTCTAGAAGGCCTTGCCCAGAAAACTGCCGATATTGTTCCAGGGTCGAAGCTAAATACCAACTGTTTAATCCAGTAGCACGGCAAATTACAACATCGACATCGGCTGATCCAGAACCATGGAGGGACAGGGAAATCAGGAAAGACCAGATGGAAGACTGTGATATTAAACCCATAATTGAGTTAATGGAGTCCTCAAACAGAAAACCTACCTGGCAGGACATTTCGAGCTATAGTCCCACGACAAAACAATGTTGGGCTCTCTGGAACTCACTCCATATTCGAAACGGCGTCTTGTACCGAAAATCGAATCGGAT
>KK115831.1:462590-502660 GCA_000611955.2 Stegodyphus mimosarum | reverse complement strand
GACAGGTTAGTTCATTACTATGGCCATAGCACGTAGTGTATATAGTTGTAAATAATAATGTACATAGTATAAGACCATGGTCCTATTTGTATTTAGTATTTGATTTGTATTTGTTAAGTAGTAGTATTTGATAAGTATTTGTGTTTAATAGCATTTGTATTTGATAGTATTTGTACTTAGTATTTGAATTGTATTGGATAGAATTTAATTTGCTGAAAGTCACTTATTTTAATTATTGTTTATTTTATTATTATAAAGTAATGTTTATTATAGCACTGATGCTTTAGTTATAAGTTTGGCTTCCTGTCCAGGGATTGTACTGCCCGGAACGTGCAGTCCTTGGGAAGGGGGCAATGTTACGAATTTCACATTTATTTGGCTATTTATTTAGAATTGTAATTAGATTTGCTTCATGTTGCCTTAGCAACGCAGACGATTTTTGAAGAAAAAACTACGTCAAAAAAAATAACAATAAAAATAAAAGAGCGCGTGCATTTAATGCCTAATGAATAAATATCTCGTAATTACTGTTGCCATCCAGAAAAATCTAGAAAAATCGTGTTTGTTCTACTGATAATTAAAAAGCTTATAAAAGCCGAGGTGAAACAGCTCATCTCAGTTAGTTGCTGTTGTTGCTGTTATACTTGTAGCTGTAAAAAAAGCGAACTGCTGTTTGTTTACTTAATGCTGTATTGATTGTAGCGATTTCGCTGTGAGATAGAACTATTTTCTCTGTTTAGAACTGAGTTTTTGCTAATCGTTTGAGATATTGTGATATTGTGCGAAGATCTGTGAAGAAATATTTCAGCTTTTAATTTATTTCTTGTGGAAAGAATAAATTTTTGTTAACTTTTTACGACTTGTGCATTCAATATATAACGAACCCGTACGCACGCAACAATATTAACTGGAATGAAATTGAAATTTACGGTTCTGCAAAGAAGATCAGCTGGAAGTTTTTTCCTATTTCTGCACCATAGTGGGACGGATGGTAGGAGAGAATGATAGGTGTTCTGAAACAACTGGTAGGAGACGTTCTAAAGAAAGTGTTGTTGGATTTCGAAGAAATACAAACAATTCTATTGGATTATCAAGGATTTATCAACTCTTGACCTTTAACTTGCATTTCCGAAATTCCAAGTAGTCGAGTTCTCTTGACTCTTAACACGCTCCTGAATGATGAAGAAGTTGGAGTACCTGATTTAGATTTTGCAGATGCTCAAGATCTCAATAGACAGTTTAAATACAGACTAAGATTGATAACAGAGTTTTAGCGAAGATTTGGTATTGAATACTTAGTCCAGCTAAAGACAGAGGTCAGTAAAAGATGGTCGAAGAAGATAATGTCTATCACATGGTATTGATCGGAAGTGATAATAAAAACGCTTAAATTGGCTACTTGCGAAAGTGACACAGCTTATTCCAAGACACAAAGGTAAAGTTAGAATTGTACGTGTCAAAAAAGCATCATATATACTGTTACGACCAATTCAAAGAATGTACCTGTTGGAAATTGTTGAACGTCAAGATGTTGCTGAAGCAACAGAAGACATACCTTGGGCCAAAAGTGATGAGAGCCAGAAGGCAACAGATAAACTAAAAGAACGTGAGATTAAAACTGCTAAGAGATTGAATTTATAAAATTAATATTTGTTAAGAATTATAGTAATATAATTTTCGTAGTGCAGAATTCAAACTTTGCTTAAATATTAGCTTTTTCTTCACCAGAAAATAGAGACTTTAATGTCACAATTTATTTTAATTTAAATTCTTTGAATTAAGTTAACTTAAGATGGGAGAATGTTGGTACTGACCAGCCACACCTTTTAATACCAATACGTAGCTGCAGCGGATTGACAACAACGTGTTTTTCTCTCGTAAGAAAGCGCTATATGAAACCTTAACTTGTAACAAACCTGTAGTTTTCTGTAAATTAATTCATATTTTTATTACTCTTATGAGGAATATTTTTACTTCCATATAACATGATTCGGTAGAGTTTTGTTTTTATCGAAAGTAATTGATCGTAGTTTTCCAAAAGAAAGAACGTGGTAGGTAGATTAAACTAATGCAACTGGGAATTATCATACCTAATAGTGTGATATGATGATATAAACGGTAGTCTGCACCTTCTTATTATTCTTGTTATGAATTATTGTTTCATATTACGCTGAAATACTAATTCTTAAAAGTAGCGTTAGCTTTTTATTTGTGCTTCCTGTTTTACTCATAAAACAGCTTCTTTTGAGTAGCTATATATTCACTAATTCTCTAGGCGTCTATTTTTTCCATGATTAATACATTCATCAAATCTTGAAAACAAACCTCTATACTATTAATTTTGTTGAAAGAAAAATAATTTACAGAATAGTAGAAATAATAAATAAGGTTAAAAAATTGAAATTTCTTCGGAATTATGTCTATCTTTCAAAGCCCACTGTAAGGTTATCTCCCACATCTGACATTAAAGGAAGTGTAATTTGCTTGCTTTATTTATTATTTTAATTTTCTCATTCTGTTTCTTTGTTTAAGTTTTATTTACCACATGAAGCTATTTTCACATAATACTTGAGTGTACCCTATCTATTATTTAACTTCCTTCGGATAACAATAACAATTTCTAACACTTTATTCCATGCCATAGTTGTTGAAAGACAAATTTTTTTTAATGTTGTCTACAACTACTCTGATGTTTTATTACAAGCTCTTCCTGGAAACACTGATATCATATAACGTGCATATAATTATTTAATAAGATCACATTCAGGAAGAGCAATTTATCTCTACTATAACTAACAGCTGGTTTAATGTCAATAATACGAACTCCACACAACTCCTAGTTTTGAATTTATTAAT
This sequence comes from Stegodyphus mimosarum, assembly GCA_000611955.2. Taxonomy (NCBI): domain Eukaryota; kingdom Metazoa; phylum Arthropoda; class Arachnida; order Araneae; family Eresidae; genus Stegodyphus; species Stegodyphus mimosarum. The sequence goes on along the minus strand of KK115831.1, from coordinate 499,804 downwards.
TATGAACTTCTCATTTAAAGTAGGAATATAGATGATTTGAATATTTGCGCTGCAATCATTCTCTAGACAGGCAATATGCAACCCATTTCAGAACTGTCAAAATAGTTATTTTATAAAGCTATTAATCGTAATTTCGCAAACAAGTTTATCCTATCCTCTACCATTTAAAACGATTAAATGCATTTGCAGTAGCCGTTTATCAGGCTGAATGAGATCATAGTCTGCTATGCAAATTTGTTTAAGAATGTCTAAGATTGCAATTACATCATATTTTGAATATTTAGAATAGCCTAATCACAGAATTTAGCATTCCATGTCTTGATTTTCAAGCGTATAATAATGCATTTACTGAGAAATTTAAGAATAAAAACTACATATAAATTTGCCGAAAGCCAGCTCCTTACCAACATATTCGGATTCGAACCCCGTCCAAACCATAGACGCTTATAACTGTAGAACAGGGGTCTGTAAACTACGGCTCACGGACTATAGACCAGCCGCTTGTTTTTAATCCGGGGGCGGGATGCTATTATTTTTCACATAAGAAATCAATTAAATTATGCGGTATTATGCAACGACCGAAAGTTGAGTTCCAAAGTTGTGAATAATGACCGCGAGTGGCGTTACTGCCGTATTCTCTCTTTTGTCGTTGTTTTTAAAAGCACTTTTTACAGGCAAATGTTTTTGCGTATTGTGCGTCACGCGAGCGTCTTAATAGTTTCGCTATTGCAGTACGAATGATGTCATCAAGGTACTCTACCATATATATTTTTTATTCTATTTTATTCATTACCTACCGTTATCATATGTTATCATGTCACTCTCAAAATCAAGTGAGAAGAGAAAAGTAGACCTCGAATGACCTGCTTTTATACCAGAATGCAGTTCCAATTATTTTGTCATATAATTAACTGCCAAAGTTTTATGTTTAACATGTAATGACGCAATAGCTGTAAGAAAAGAATGTAAAATGCGTCATCATTACCAAACTAAGCTCGCGACGCGGCATTCAAACCTCACAGAAAATGAATGATCATTTAAATTGGAAAGTTTAAGACCGAATGAGTCATCACAGCGCAATTTATTCATAAAAAAAATGATAATGAAGCAGTGACTAAAGTCAGCTCACGAGTAGCTCATCTATTAGCCACGAAAGGAAAGCCATTTACCGATGGTGAATTAGTTAAATCATGTTTGTTTACGGCAGGTGAAGAAATGTGCCCCCAAAATAGACATATTTCGATCTGTCATTCTTTTGGCGAAAACAACTGTTAGAAAATTTGAGGACATCGGGAGTGTAATAATAAATTAGGTGAAACACGGCACCATTAACGTGGTGGTGAATTATTAAAAATTAAAATTGATAGAATTGAGAGGTTAATAATGTGACTGAAATAACCCTAGGAAATTTGATTGTAAGATATGATATGTGACCTAAGGAAAGAAAACATTATTCATAGTACGTATCCAAACAGTGTAGTGCCAAGCGTAGATATAACAAACCTTCACATATGAATTACTTTATTTTTTTGTATTATCATCATTATTCTTGGATAACATATATTAGAAGTACACATCAAACTAGCCAGGTCTACAACGCCTTATCTCTACAGTACGCTAATGCAATACACATACAGATGAAGAATCCACCGGATGAAGTCAATCTTGAACAATCCACTCAAAAAAAAATTCTGACAAAAGCAGAAATGAGAATATTTACTGAAGAAAACCAGTCCTTCCGAACACTAGGTTTATTTTTGCAGAATCATATCGCAAGTAATAAACACACGGTCGGTTTCAGCACGAGGTAGGCAAAGCGAATTCAATCAACTGCGAAGCCATCACGTCAAGGAGCCATATCAAGAGCAATTAAAAGACAAGGCAAACAATTTCAAATGGTGTTCTTTGGCTCTTGATGAGTCGACAGATATTACCGATACTGCCCAGTTGCTGGCGTTTACTCGAGGGGTCATTGCTGAATTGGAGGTGACTGAAGAATTAGCTTCTACTATGAATAGTCTGCGTGTAGCAACTACAGGCGAAGATATCTTCAGGGACGTAGAGAAAACGCTAACGCAATACAATTTGCAATGGAATCAGGTATAATGTGCACAACTGTTGGTTAGAACAATATGTGAGAAACGGAGAACGGATTAGTTGGACAAATTCTTAAGGCTTGTGAAAATGCTAAATCTTTAAAATCTCTGGTAATTAAATTCAAATTACTTCTGGTAACTTGTTGGTGCATTACTCACCAACAAGCTTTTGTGGGAAACACTTCAATCTGTCATGTGCTATTGAACCAGTTGTACCAGCAACAAACTTCATTCGCTCTCGTAGACTTAATCAACTCCAGTTTCGTGAATTTTTATTAGAGATCAAAGCTGAATATCCTGACTTGCTTTATCATACAGCTGTTCGATGTTTTCCAATCATAGATATTTTTTAATGATAAAAATTTCAAAGCCTTTATTTATCGAACAGCGAATGGCCTTCGTCACACACATTGTGGGCTATCTCAATAAATTTAGTTTAAAATTATAAGAAAAAAACTATACTTAGATAAGAAATGAATTCTATGGTAAAGGCATATCGCTGGAAATTTGCATTGTGTGAAACGCAAATAACATTAAACAAATCTGTCAATCTTCCATACGTAAAAAATTTCAAATATTTGCGATATCCCCATTACGAAACATTCACTCAGAATATGTTTTCTGAGCTTACACTACACTTATAACAATGTTTTGAGGATCTTGATGCAAGTGCAAAAGATATATCCATTTGACTGTATAACTGAGGACCTTCCATCAAGCCTTCAACTATAAGTGATTGATATGCAAAATGATGGTATGTTAAAAATAATGTTTAACGAAAAGATCTAACTCAATTTTATAAATATCTTTTGGAAGATAAATACACTCAATTAAAATCATATTCAGGGGTATGGATATCCGTACTTCGGAGAACGAACCAGCGCGAAAACACATTTTCGAAAATGAAATATGTAAATTCGCAATTCGGATCATTATTTGACCATTTGCAAGCAATTTTAAAGGTAGGAAGTACTAATTTCGAACTCATGATATTCTAAGTATGATGAAATATTATCTCAGCAAAAGTAATTCCGTTCTTCTCATTAGAAATTTTAACTATTGAATAATAATGTTTTTAATATGTAAATGTAAATCTTTTATTTCTTTTTTTTGGTAAGTGTTAGTAAAATGTGTATAAATATTATGTGAAAGTATCACTCCGTAATAAAAAATAGTTGATGTGGACCCATGACTTCCTTGTATGGCTTACTAAAGTACATACGTTTTGGATATTGTTCGGAGAACGGCCTTGGTTGCGCCAACTTGGCTTCTTTAAGGGTATGGGCGACATTTCATCATGCCAATGGAAGTAAATACTACAGATAATCAAATACTACAGAAATACTACAATAATAAATACTACAATAATAAATACTACAATAATAAATACTACAGATAATAAGTACAGATAATCCCTTAGCAAGGGAAAAGTATTACGGCTGTCTGCCTAGAGAAAGTACGTCATCGAATGATAACTATTGCATGCCATACCAATAAGCTGTTTCTCCCTTTTTGGCGTCAAGGCTGTTCTCCGAACAATACCCTATGTTTTTTGCTTCACTTCACTTATTTCCTAGAATTTCCTTAGATATATATTTCTCATTCATTCTATCAAGTTCTTCGAGGTCTTCTTATTAAGTTTGGTGAGGCAAAAATAAATAAGAACTCAATCTTCATAAAAAAATTGTAAGATACGGAAAAACCTAAAAGACGAATACAATTAAAAGCAGATAATTTTTATTTAAAAAATTAAAATTAGAATTTGTACGCAAAAACAAGCAATTCGGCCAATGCGCGGGAAGCCAAAACTCTACAGTGCAAAAAACTGAAAGCTAACTTTCAGTCACGCTGTGCGAAAATACGCTGAAGTTGGGCGCCAGCTGACGTCATTCATTATTCTACTAAGAAGTTTAAATGTAAACAAATGGCGACCTCTCTACGCTTAGCCCCATTTTTAAACTGGTAATAATTCTACAGCTGTTGCACGCAGAATAACTAAGGGCATAAAAACCATAATCGCAACATAAGAGCAATATAATTAAATTGCTTTTAAAGGAAAAAATGCAGAATTTGCCAACATATAGGTATAAAAAAATGAACTCACCGAGCCAGGTAACAGAGTGGCAGTGTATATATATATATAGGTTTAGTGCTGACGATTGCAACGAAAATAGGTTCATAACTACATAGTACAGCAGTCCCATATATAAAATTTCAGCGTTCAACTTTAACGTTCATTAGTTAAAATTTCAACGTTCGGTTTTCAGTTATGCGAGATACATGCGCACGTATAGACGTCACGAAAAAATCTCTTCTGAATCCATTTGAAATGCATTTTACAATCCGTTTCGTAAAAAAGAGCGAGATTCGAAAGTCGTCAAAACGAGCATTTTTGTTGAAATATGATACCCGCAATTTTTCGCGATGACAATACTTCCTTTAGTTCGTACAAGGAAGTAAAAATGAATCCTTTTTTGCTCTATTTGAAAAACTACCTAGCCATATATTTTGTTTGCTATTTGGACCGCCGAGTGTAAAATTTGTGCATTCTGGCTCTTTGTGAAAACAGTTTGCCCACCCCTGCTGTAGGGTCTCAGTAGAATAGGAGGATGTAAAATTCCTAATTCTGGAAAGCGTTTCGAGAGATTGATTGTATAGAAAGAGGTGAAAAAAACCTTAGATGCTCAGCTCCTAAAGAGCCTACAGTAAAAGCTGAGATGGAGTGGAGCAAAGACATGAAGATGTAGCATTAGCCAATATAATATGGACTTTGTAACATGGTAACATATATTAATTTTGAATAATTTTCAGTATTTTTAGTATTTAGTATTTAGAGGCGTATATAGCATATAGTACTTTGTCTTCTAAACCTCATTTTGAAGTGTACACCTGTCTTTATATTCATTACTATAGAAACTTTATAGAAATGAGATAAAATCAAGTCAATTTGAAAGAGTGAGATTCTGGTATAAATTTTGGCTTTTATTTTTTAAAAAAATGCTAGCTTATGTTTGAAGGTATAGTTCGACCGTCTCAAACGCAACCCTGGCTGGCATTCTGCCAAAACACATGGACTCGTCCAAAAGGGGCGTTATTAGTTGCTGCGACGTGAAAAGTCACGTGAAAGTCTTCTCTTCTCCGGAAAGAGATATGCTGGAGGGAAAGAAAGTCTCCATCCTTCCGCCCTATTTTGAGAATAATTCGGTCCGAATGGCGCATGCGTGTTTGCGCTCATGGTCGCGGATGAAGCGGTCGAACTATAAATACTGTTCCTTTGATTTTAGGGGGCGAATTCAATCTCCAGTGTCAGAGGGGAGGGGGAAGATAAAGTGTAGAAATTAACCTGCATTTCAAGAGCAATATTAGAAAGGAGACTGATGCAATATTTGCATTACCTATCGAGCATTCAGTCTGAGGGGGAATGAGAATTTAATTAACAGCATTTGACTCGAGTGTCAAATGATTTTTATTCAGGGTGATGAAAATAACTCCGAAATATTTACTTTCTGGAAATTTATCTGGGAAATTACTAAATTTTACTGAATGTTATGGCAACAGTGTTAAATTGTTTAATCTTATACTTAAATTTATTTATTTGTTCTGATTGATAGATACACAGGGGTACTTCGATACGCGTCTTTAATACGTTCCAGGTCTTTGGACGTATACAGAACGAACTTTTTCAGTAAGAAACAAGGAAAGATAATTAGTCCATTCTTATAAAAAATCCTATTGTTATTATTATAACACTATCTATGTAAAGAAGAAAGTCTGTGTGTTTCGTTGTCCTCTAATAACTCAGTCACTACTATAGCTATCGTCACCAAACTTTCAACAATTCTTTTATGTGTCCTGGAAAAAGGTTGACGTCCACATTTAAAAAAAAAAAAGCTCAAATCAGAGATATTAATTAAAAACTCGAAAAAACGATAATCCTTTACTTCGAAAATTATTGTCACTGCTCGTTTTCAAATCCTAGAGTTTATTAATAAAAAATTTCGAAGCTTTACGATGAAATAAAAATAGCATTGCCAAACATTAAATACATTATTCCCGATTCCAAAAATTCGTGGGAAGCCATTTCGGCCATTCCCATCTTCGTACGAATCAGCCGAAATACTAATTAAGAACTCTGAAAGCGCTCATTTTCGCACTAATTTTTCCGAGTGCAACAGTCTCGCGCATTGGAGATAAAAATGTTTTACTTCGAAAAATGTTGCTACTGCTCGCTTTCAAATCCTAAAGTTTGTTAAACAAAAATTTTTAAGTTTTACACAATCTATACATATAAAGAAGAATGTCTGTTTGTGTGTTCGTTTGTTCGCGTTATTGATTTCTGATCCATTATGATGAATTTTGTGGCACATTTAATCGACTAAAATTGAATATAGGTAAAATATTGAATGTAACTTGAGTTTTTGACCATCTGATTAGACAGACGAAAATCATTAAAATCTGCCTGCCATTGTTGCTGATGTAATGAGAGAGAATTAGCTTATTTTTCTATCGAAATTTTTCATGTGGGTTCTCTATCGCATCAGACTGAAAAATGTATGACTATGAATCATATTTTTTGCATCGTTATTAGAGAAGGATTACAGCGGTATCGTTCTCTATGTTGTTAGATGCATTACTCTGAATTTAACTTAACTGGCATCGGGTACTTCCGCTAGCTTAATACTAAAACACAAAAGCAGTGGGTGAAATACACACTGTACATAAATGAAGCACTGTACATTATAGTGTACAGACGTTATATTATAAACGTCGTTCTTCTATCCAGAGAAAAAGCAATTTTTTTAACATGCTCTGAGTTTCTGATAATTGTTTGGTAATCATTTTCCCACCTTTGCAACATTAGCCGATTTAACAGCGTCTTTGTTTTTTTAACAAACCTAGAAACCATCGTTCTTGGCATATGGTATACAATAGCCAAGTCCCAGACACGCATGCCATCTTTATAATTTTCAACATTTTTTCACATCTGTGGTGAACCTAACAATTTTCTTCGTTGCTTTACTGTCCTCATTAGCTTCCCGAAAACTCATTGTTAATGAATTTACAGAAATTTTATGCGAAAAAACACAAAAGACCCAGTGGCGCAGTGACTAGCGCGTCGAGCATCAGCCCCACAGGGCCCAGTTTCGGTCCCCGGAGAGGTCAAGGTTGATTCAATCTTTCATTCCTTGAGTGGGTCGATAAAATGAGTACCAAGTTCGCTTGGGAATTAAAGGCCGGGGGTCCTCCGGCAAGCTGTCCACTTATCTAGGATAGATGCTTATGCACCTTGGAGACCACGGACTAGAAAGGAGGTATAAGAGCACTGCAGGCCATGGCTCCCTGAGGGCTGTTGCGATATTTAGTTTTTTTTATCAACAGGTGTGCAACAAAGTGTCATGGGCAGCCGTTGCATTGTGTTGAGAAAAGTAAACAATTGTTGTGAAAGCTGACGTAATGAATCAAAGTGAAGTTGTATTCCAAACAAATTTCGTATATCAACAAAAATTTTTGCGTCCGAAGAGGATATATACCGAAATGGATGTATTTCAAAGGGGGCGCATACCAAAGAACGACTATAGTTTGTTGAATGTTAACAAACTAAAATGAGGTAAGAATTTTTTTGTAAGGTATGCGTGGAAAGCGAAGATAAAAGAAAAATATTCATATTAACTATCTTCTCAACTATTAAAAAGAAAATTTACTTTACAAGAATGTTTAAGTTTTCTATATTTTTCATCATTTCTACAGATATTGAAGAGAGTCAAAGGAAATCCGATAATGATATAAAAGATAAACGCTAATTTCAGAATTGTTCCCCTTCAACATTCTAATAGCTCAGTATTTTAGTCAACCTTATATCCCTTATAAATACCGTGCTACCGTGTAAATCTATTACAAGGAATAGCATTAAATAGCACTAATGAATGAGTAAGATATTTTAAATACCTTGCCTTTAATAGAAAAAAATATTGTAGCATTGCAAATGTTATAAAAAATCCAATTCTAGCAGGATTTTCTTGTAAAATACTTGTAAGAAGGTTTTTTGAAATATGAAGAAGATGCAGCTTAAGATTTAGGAGCTACTTTGTTGATATGAGTCGAAGAAATTGATGTTTCTTTTGATGCAAGCAAATTTACAATATTTCATTGGATTACTGAAATATCCGAGAAGAAAATAGCGGAACTATTGAATTTAAAATAAGATCTACTATTCAGTTTAATTTAAAAGTAGTGTAAAACAAATTTGCCTCAAAACAAACCACCAACAATGCATCAAGATTTACTGAAAGCGAAGAAAAGTGGATCGTTAGAAGTTGGATTTATAATTCTAAAATCAGTAAAATCAGACTGAATTTAAATTTTTCAGACTCAGCAATTAATTTAGCAAATCTAGTAATGCAGATATTGTTAGAAATATTTTAAGAAAATTTAACTTGTAGCCGAATAGCTAGAAAAATCCCTTTCTCAATAAATTGGATAGAAGGGCATGATTATAATTCATAAAAACCATAATATGAAAAGTTCCAGAATTTTTGGAATTCGGCTATATTTGCATATTAAAGTAAAGTTAATAGTTGGAGAGTTATTAACTGCAAAAAATGGTGCGGCGAAAAAAATACTAAAATTCAGACGAAAAATTTTACTCTTTCAGTAAAACGTGGTGGAAGCAGCCAGATCATCCTGGGCTATATGAATGCATATGGCGTTTAAATTCTACAATTTTATGGATGAAAAAATTGAGAATATTACATATTTGATTATTTGAAAAAAATTCGAAAATTTCGATATTTTTTCACTGTAACCGTAACTTTCAGATCTCTATTGTTTTAAATCATCACTATTTCGAGCGCATACCTTATCCGTTGGTTAGCCGATAAACAGCTAGGGGTTCATATAACGAGAAAGTTTTTATGACCACTCCATATTTATCAAATGACGAAGGGGAAAAAAATTCTTCCATTAGCAAACCTATCTATCACAATTCATTGTCAATTCAGTTCCGCCAAGTATCTCTTCTTCTAATTACCAATCGGATACCAAGTAATGCATGTATATCAATGTTGTTTCATTCCTACGTTTTCATAGCCCTTCCCCCACATATGCTTCGATATACTTGTCAGTCCTAGATACCTAGAAGAAAAAACCTGTGCTAAAGGGAAAAAATATGAAAATAATAGAGAGAAAAAGCCATATAACCGAAGTTTATACATCGAATAAATGAATATAAATAGGAATAATTCGAACTAGAAATGAAATGATGTATGAATATAAAAGATGCATAAATGGGAAGAGCAAATGGTGCTTCTCTGAATTTAAATAATGATAACAAATATAAAATTAAAGTTACCCTCTTCAGCGTGTAATCAAAATTTGATTAATCGTTAAGCTGCTAATCTGATTAATCGTTAATTTGATTAATCGTGATGAAATTCTCTTAACCTATTATCGGGTGATCAATTGGGCCAACGTTATGGATGGCGACTAGAAAAGGAGATATAAGGGCTTCGAGCTTGCATCTTTCTGATGATACTAAGCAAAAATATAATAATAAAACTAAAATATACTGCACCATATTTTTGTGAATAAATGTTGTTACATAAGTTGAAGACCATAAATTATCCGCTCCAGATTCATTAAATAACGGCATTGTAATTTGTGTTTCCTTTTGGAGCGCATCGTAAAACAAAAGTGAAGTTCAATAAAATACTCGTGCTGCCATCTAGGGACCTTAATATAATTAAATTGTCATCGTGGCAGGAAGGTTTATATAATAAAGCATTATTATATAAACTTGCTTTCTAGACCACTACAAAAAAATTTCCATAATCAACTAGAGAAAATTACGTTAACGCTATTTTTAGCATCCATACAAATGATTGTGAAGTATGATTTAAGGCGAAAAAATTATATGAACACAAAAGTACTTCATACAAAGTTCTTCGTGTGCCATTACTGCAAGTTTCCTTACGTCAAAAGTTTAACAGGGTACATCTGTGTTCATAAACTTCTTTTAACTATTAGGGTTAACGTACAAATAGTCGTACATTTAAGGGTTTGAGTCAATTATTATAAAAAAATTCTAACATGAAATATAATTTGTCATCACTTTCCAAGTCCTTATTTATTTATTTATTTATTTGTAGCTAACGCATCAAATAACAAATAAAATGTTCAGAGTTATATAAAAAAATCAAAATCTTTAATTGTTTTATGGTTCAGGTATTGATTCAGCCTACTATATTCCTAACATTTTTATAGTGGTACCACCTAATGTGGACCGCTCGAACTTGTCAGATTTGAAATGGCAAAGGTTGCATTTCGCTCATGGGTGCAATAATAGCACAACTCGAAAAATGAAGTTTTGAAATAATCGTTTTTAAAGTGTTCCTTGGTTTTGAAATGCAGAAATCACACGCTTAATTGGTGGATTAAGGAATAAGCTCTACTAAAAGGCTTCATATCAATGATAATGCTACTTATATGGCAATTTATAATAATTACTATAAATTAGTCTCGAAGCTCCCTTTTTGTCTGAATCATTTTTCAAATTGTTGCCCCCAAATGTTATTGCGATGTATTATTTCTAAAAAAAAATAATTAGTGAAGAATCTGTGTGTATATATTTATGTATATTTCTCGATTGTGGCAAAACAACACCTATACCTACCGAATTTAAAGCCTCCACCCGAACATAGAACATCTCTAAGTCCGAATTTTGAATATGGTTTTGATTTATTTTACATTTTGTACAAATTTAACGATTTTTTATTTAACAGACTCAGCGATTTGAAAACGAGAAGTGGCAACATTATTCGGGGGCGGGGGGTAGGAGTAGGGGGATTATCTCCATCGCGCCAGAATGCTAACGTTCGATAAAATATAAGACATTTTCGTTCAGTTTTAATTCCCAGATCCGAAAGCAATATGTTTCCACTCTCTCAAGTAGAATACTTATATCTCCACGTACCGGCGTGTTGCCGTTCAGTAAAGCGTAACTTTCAGATTTAATCTCTCTTTTACTGAGAAGCGAATCAAGCCATTGAAAAGCAATAAACGCAGTTCTTAAAAATATTTTTCTACTTTTTAATCTGATTGATTTAAACAAAAATGCATTCAAATGAGATGTTATAAATATTAAATACTTTTATCAAATGCCGCTAGCTGGATTCATTAAAATTGTTAGATAAATTTTTCTTTATTTATGAGAATGTTTGGGCAGCTGGTTGCTCGAACAAGTTTTCAAAAAAATATTATACCAAATACAAGAAAGTGTATGAAAACCCCTAACACTCTATCCGGAATCGTAAAGATATGCAGATTTTATATATTTTGTAATTTTGACGGGCAAAAAAAATTATGTTAGCTGTAGTGAGTTCAAAAGCAGATTGGTAACCTGCGATGCTCAGAGAAAGCATAAAAACATTACCAAATCTTGTGATAAGACCTTAAAATCTGAATCCTTTCAGATTTTTTTAATAATTAATTTTATCCAAAATTATGCTACTTTTCTCAATTTTTTTAACATTATGTTGGCCTATATTTGAAGTTTCTAGCTCATCAGAATGAGGGGAAAGTAGAAGCGAGGAATTAACATTTATTACTCATGTTAGGACGAAATTATACTATGATATTCTTAATGTTTCAGTAATGCATCATTAATCAAAATATAAAAGAAAGTGAAGAATAGCCTTTTTACGTAAATTACAAAACAGAGCCTATTTTTATAATTCAGATTTCTATTTTTTCCTAAGTAACAAGTTGTGCAGCTGTAGGTGAACAATTTTAGGTCATAAAAAATAATTAAACTTGTCTACTTAATGGTGGACAGAGCTGTTTGCAAATTAAATCATGATAAGTGAGATGCGGAATTAATGCAGTATAATCAATTCTCCAAGGCTATTTGTTTTACTCATGTTCATTTGGGAGATAAATGCAGTTTAATTATTTCTTCACGGTTGTTTGTTTTACTCATATTCATTATACATCTTCTCGACTCACGCAAAAGGCACTGGAAATATTTGCTCTTTCCAAAACTCTGCAATAAATACATGATTTGAAATGGGCCACAGCAAGTGCATTATAATGGCACAATTTGAGTTGGACCACAACAACTGAGTTAAATCACGCAGCAACTTTAGCGCAGTTCAAGAAAGGTCATTGTTGATGGACAGAAAGCATAATGCACCCGCCCAGTATCTTGCGCGAACTAAGAAGTGTTGGTAGTGCAACCTATCTTCTCAAGAAATCAAAGAATGCAACAGAGACACAGTGATGGCCAATGAACATTTACACCCGTCTAATCTATTGAGGACCGTAACTAGAGTCCGATGGGATAACGTAAGCTAACGTTCTATCGTGTTGGAACAACATCTATATGGGAACGGCTGAAGAAACATCGGAAAGAAGTTCCTGCACGATATTTTGTTGAAAGATGCAGGACATTCAAGCGACTAGGTAGAATGGTCCTGCTAAGTAGTAGCTGTATATTATGTCAGCGAAAAAATAATGCACAGTCGTTCCTGCTAAGCACGTGATCTCGAGCGATGTGAATTATTATGCGTCTAAAAATGTTGGTGTAAACTTAGCCGAACATGCAAACGTGTAGCCTTAATAGTGAATAAGACATACGGACAGTAAGTCAGGAGTTGCTGTAGGTAACTACAAACAAAGCTAACTAATAGAGGATAAGCGTCTGGTTTCAACACCTGCCTTCTCAGTATTACAGATGCATTTAATTTTAAAGTCCTTTAAGCGCTGGGCGACTCACTCCTAATACATATCTGACAGCTCTGGCGTTGTAACAAGATTATCTTCAAATATAAAAATTATAGTTTCTTCCACTGCAGAAGTTCTGTGCTACCTTCTCCTGTTCATATCAGGAACGATAAAGTCTTGCACAGCTCCCGGTTAATACGCTGGAACATTTGGCGATTCTACAGCTATTTGCTCGGGAATCTTTCTTTGTTCAAGATCAATAGACTAACAAGGTTACGCTCTTCTCAAAGCTGACGTCACTTACTTACGAAGCGGAAGAAGCGAAGGCAGTCGGTAAGGCATTGCTTTTGAGCAGACTAGGAGTTAGTGATGTCATACAAGAGCCAACCTTGTAGTATAGTAGCCTTGGTTCATCTTTTGACAGGTGCTCTGTTTTCATCGCAAAGCCGATGATAAAATGCACATCGGTGAGTTCCTTATTCGTGTAGCAACTCATCGCTCGGTATTTAGGCGAAGAAAGATTTTACCATTTAAGCCAGCGGATCGCTTTCACGTGTCAATCTCAACAGCGCCCTCTATCACCACAACGCATTGTTTTCGCAAACACATTTCATTTAAAGATTCCCTTAGTTTGGTGCCCTCTACTTTATTTTTCCCAGATATTTTAGAATCTCATTTTGTAAAGTTTTGAAACGTCTTTCAAGAAATTCTGTAAAAATGATTATTTAATAAATTCCATAAAAATGATGAAGAACTTTTGAATTAGGTCCTGAAACTTGGAAATGTAAAATTATTTGGTTAGGCATTGCAATATATACCCAGATAAGAAGAAGCGAAGTTTGAAAGTTTTTAAAGTTAGCCTTATAGTTCACTTAAAACTTATATTACAATATTTAATTAGTTTCTCTTTTGCTATGTATACTTAAGTAACCTTCACTGCTTTTTGACCCATTTAGAAAGATTTACTAGATTTACTAATGCACTCTTTTTTGTTTTTGTAGATATTGACTTTAATAGTGGAAAGTAAATTCTGTTAAAATGAGTCAAATTCTTAGCCTTTTTTTCCATTACAGTATTTGCTTTTAATAATGTCTAAAATCTTTGGATACTTCTGTCTTAGGATACAATGGCAACATTATTCGATTTAGAAAAGTATATATTTTGTTTAGTCAAATACTTCACAATATCTTTCATATAACGGCTGGTAGCTAAGTTCTGTCAAAACAAAAGATCTTCATTTTGATCACGGTATTTGATGAAAGAAATAAATACCTCTTATTGCACTGATACCAAAAAAATCCTGCATTTACTTTTCTTGCTGATTTTTCTTAGGGTTTTATCCTGTAGTTCCAAAGGAAAGAATTAGGAAACGCTAATTAATAACACTTAACCCCAACACTGATTAGAATCAGACACAGAATAAGTTTAATTCCCCCCCATGATGAATTTTCATCCAATTTCAATTAGTTTCTTATAAATTTCAATAAATTTTATTTTGCCAAAGTGTTTTAAAATTTTTTCTTTTTGCATTTTGAGCCCTTTTTCATTATACTACTATTTTAAGATCAGATATTCCTCAATTTTATGAATAGTTTATTTTGAAATCTTTATTTTTCAAATAACCTGAAGGATATTTCTGTTTCTGTCTGAATTTCCACGTAATCATTTTTATCATCAGTTTTCTTTTTTTTTTCTGACCCCTTTCCCGAAACTGTGATTAATACTAACACGTCCCTGCTCTTCATGCTGTTTTAAAATTCGATGAATAATTTTGATATTTGACTGTTTTTTTTTAAAGATTAAACACACTAATTTTGTTCCTTTTATAATTACAATCATGAAAGCAAACTATTTCATTCTTAATAACTCTCGTTAAATGAAGTGCCGTTTCATAAACGGTTCTAATATTTGACTGAAGGTGCTATTATTTCGAAGGAAATAATCGCAATTGCCTTGTTAGAGAGGGCGGTCCGCTCAAGCGGCACATTTCTGAATACTTTACTTTATAGGGGTTACTCAAGTGGATCAGAATACTGAGATTTTGAATTGCCATATGAAATTAAATTGACAAGAAAAATAGTTTTTACTTTAGACAAAATATTTAAAGAAATCATGAATAGATTTTAAAAGCTGCATACTCTTATTATATGTGTTTTATTGTGTTGAATATTTTGAACAAAAATTAGATATATCAAATAACTTATAATCACAATGGCATTAATTAGGAAGAATTCCTGTTTGAGAGAGAATTATTTTAGAGTTTTATTCCCATTACTGCTAAGGAAAACGAAGCAGAAATGTGGAAAGACGATTCTTTCGAATTTTTGTACAAAATTCCAAATATTATAATACTACTGCGAACTTTCCTCACAACTAACTGTAATTATAGTTACTTGTGATAAGGATTTTCTAATTAAAAAGTCACTTGAGAAATGTATAAGAACTAAATGTGTTCTTATACATTTCTCAAGTGAGGCACCAAATAGATCTCTACAATGGCATCGATGATTATGCGAAAAAAAAAAAGAAGTAAAATAATAAAATGTTGGAAATAAAGATTTCCTGCAGAAATAAACGCAGAATTTTAATTTGTGTCTCTATATATTATTTTGACATGTTTTAGTTATTGATTGTGATTATATCACAAAAGCTCAAGATACGCTACTGTTACCACAGCAACTTAGAAAATTTGCATATTTATCGTTATTGGCTGATATCGAATCAATAAAGTCGTCTCATTGTTATCCAAGACGTTCTTTATTCTCAATAAACGTCTCATTCTTTAATATCCCTTTTTTGGGGGGAGGATCCTCCACAGAAGTTTGTTTTGTGTCCTCCCCGTCCGGAAAATTTCTCGCCTAATATTCAAATTTTTGTAAATGGGTCAAAAGCTTTTAAAGGACAGACCCTGTGGCCAACATTTTAGAAGAGGAATTTGGATGCTTGCCACGACAATGCGTCTAGAGAATGAATGCGGTCAGAAATGCATGTGAGAAAGTTTTCTTATTTTTTAATTCTCCTGCTTAAAAAATATTATTTAAGTAAAGGAGTTACACGAGCTTTGGAAGAAGTAAAGTGAATAATAACGATATATATATAACACATAAGGAATGTTTAAATAAGACTAAGAGAGTGAACATGTCTTGCGGTCGACAGTTCGAGTTCAAGAAAGAAATAAGATAACTTTCTGATTTGGACGAGTCTGATGGCGGGAGATATTTCAATAAAAATAGACGAAATTTAAATATTTATTAAGACGCTCGACGATGAAAGGTTTAACCAATAGACTATTTTTCCCACAAGATATCTTGTAGGAAAAAATCTGAAGACAAATATTCAGAATTTGTCCTGTAAAAATTGGCAAAGATACAGTTCTTAAATTATTTTCACTGGATGCTAATATGACGGTTTTATAGATATTTCTAAAAGTAATATCGAGAGATATACAATTTCAAATTTTAAATTTCTATGAATGAGAATTTGAAAGCAATATTTCTTTATAATTTATTTATTTGGACTGAGAATTAATCGAAAATTTTGAAAATTTTTTGAAAATTTTCTTATTTATAAACTTGACATAGAGTGCCTAGTTATTAATAGTTTGCCAATAGTTTTAATTAAAAATATCTCGTGTTATTTTGATTGTATAATAACAGCTATGGTTAAATACTTTTCTCATTAACATTATTTTCGCTCTTATGAACTCTGAGAAAAATTTTATTCCCACAGAATTTCTTATTTCAAATTCTTATTGAGAAATTATTGCAGTTTCTTAAGATATGAGAAAACAATTGAATAAAGATTCTCGGAACGTTAACTCATAAAAAGGAGATAAGATGTAAAAATTAATTTTTATATTTTCTTTTATAACTGAAGACGACAGAGGAAAATACTAATTGCACTCCAAATAAAATATTTAAATCAAATAAAAGTGTTATGCACTCCATTGTATAACCGTAAAACGCTAAAGAATATCTAAGTTTGTTCACAAACTCTGTTAACTCGAAATAAATTATGCGTGAAACACTGTGACTGGTTGTATGTGCAGGGCTTAAGTTCTAAAATTAGAAGTGCCGAAGCCCGATGGAAGACCGTGAGGAAGGAGAGAAAAAATAAATAAATAAATAAATAAAATGGCTAAAAATTAAAATAATTAAATAATAAACTTAAAAAATATTAATTTATTCAATTATTTAATTCATTAACTAATTAAAATTAAGAAAAATGTAATAAAATAGGGAGAAATCTAATAAACTATAAAATTAATTTTAGATAGTTAAATAGGAAAAAATGTATCGGACCTTATTTGGGGCATCGGCTGAAATTACAATTCCACTTAGATGCTAAGAAGCATCTCAGCCGATCTCCGGCTGATTTTAAGTCATGATTATACGTATAATGCACTATTCCAAGGGATGACAGATACCACTCTTTTTTTTTTTTTTTTTTTTTGCAGCACACGAAGAAAAGAAGGACAAAATGATTAAAGCTCCACCTCGGAGAATAGTGTGAATTCTAGAAACAGTATGGAAAGAAATTTAACGGAAAAGTGTAACTTTGAAAATAAAGAGGGAAGAGTTTAAGACTTTCTGATGGCGATGCCCTGTCGATATAATTCTAGCCATCAAGCAAAAATTTCCCTGAATACTTTTCCTGAATAAATTTTCCTGAGCAAAGCGTGAGAAAAAAACATAAGACTTCTCTGTACAAGTGACAGCAGTGGTCCCCCCGTTTGGTTACATCATTCAGAAAGTGTATAGGAGCTCTGCAGTAGGAAGTCATTAACCTGGTATTGTACGACTAGGGTATCATTTTTAGTTCTTCGAGAAATACAAAATTTATCCGATTTCATATATTCATCGCATATCGTGGAGAATAAGCCTTTGACTTATGATTGGGGGCTTTTCTTTCCTTAAAAGTCTCAATCTCTGTGCAAGGCTTGAGTCCGAGGGAAAGATAGGCCTGCATTCAGAAGTTAGAATTCAATTTTAAGGCATGCTTACTTTTAAAACAAAATTTGCTGAAATGATGGTTCATTTACCTAAAAAAAGTGCCGGAGCCCTTTCATCTAGGGCTCCGGTGCGCTCCAACTGAAATCATAATTTCTCTCGAAAACTGAAAGTACCGGAGCCGGGCTCTGACGCAATTTAAGCTCTGCTGCACATCCCTTTACCTTTTAAAGTTTTGGTTTTAAGTTGAAGATTAAAAGAAGATTTATTTACAGACATTGGTTGTTTTTGTATTGTGTTTTACTTGTGTATTTATTTCATACATAAAAGTTAAATATTCACCTATTTCGTTTTGTTTGATCCAATACATAATTCGAATTTATAAGTACTAATTCTAATTTGAATAGCAACGAAAACTGTTGCGAGACTAAAATACAAAACTGATTAGCTTCGTAAGTGAAACTGGAAAATTTATTATGCATATAATATGCCAAAGAAAATGGAGACAAATTCCTGTTTTACATATTCTTGAAGTGACTATTACTATGAACTACTGGGGGGGGGGAAACACATATAATACTTCGTTATTGAATTTAGAGTAGACATTGCTCTTAGTGCTGCCATCTATTGGTGACAGATAACATTACAAAATGTACTTTGAATAATTATTGTACTTACAAAAAATACTTGAAAAATAGCAATAGTATTGCTGTATATGTATTCAGTGCCGATCCTAGCGTTTTTACCGCCGTAAGCAAACCTGAAAAGTGCCGTCCCCGAAACTTCAAAAACTTTAAAATTGAAAGAAAACTGATTTATAAAAAACATGACAATCAGGAAAGTGCCTTCTTGTTAAAGCTTACAAGAAAAAGTTTCACCGACTTTTCTAGATTTCAGTACTTAAACGTATAAATCACACTTCAGCACGAAGTAGCCTTTAATTAAAGACTCGCATCATAGGTTTAAAATAGTCACTATCATTAAAATACTATAACTGCGGTGATTATTCACAAAATAGAATCAGTTGCAAGAAATCAATAACGCTCCTAGCGCTATTACATCGTTCTCAAACTTGAATATCTATTATTGTTGCCATACACAAATTACTAAACTATACTCACAAAATCTAAGTGAGGCTTGCTCATGAGCCAGAAAATATAAAATACAAAATAATAAACATTAAAATAAGTAAGGTATTTTTAACATCCTCCCACCTTTTGATTATAAATTATAATCTTGGATCAAAATATAGAGATTTAAGAAAATAGTATACACTTCGCATACGCCACGGAGCAACTACCCATAAAGTTGTGCTGTTTAAAATTTCAAAATGACCAGAAATACATATAGCAAAAATGTTGTATTGAAATCGGTTTAGTAGTTCCCCAGAAAATTTCAATTAAATATAAGTACATAAAAAGCCAATGTTGCTGAAAAAATCGTTAATTGAAGTTAGAATATTAGAGGTGCAAGTACGGCAAACAACTAACTTATCTCTAAAAACGCGCTTTTCAAATTCCCTCCACTGTAAATATTGCGTAAACTGTATCACTGCCACAATCCAAATGGATCCGGGGGACGTTATTGCGTAATTAAGACATTATTTTAAATCTGACATTCTTTTATTGAAGGGCAAAAAAAAAAATGCTTGTTAAATCCTGTCAACGGAGGCGCGCGTTTCTTATTACGCGTCGCGCGGTCACGTATAAATACCCACTACTGGAGCTTAGAAATTTGTCTATGCTTGTATGCAATGCGGCTTTTGGCCATTCCTATATTCAACTTTCTGATAAGCACATTGTATATTGATTGTTATTTTGTAGTATTTGCCATTTCATTTCAGTGTATATACAGTATTCCATTCAGTGTGCTGTATAATTTATTTTCTAATTATGTGGAGCATCACATTTAGTTTAGTGTTGCATAATATTAAGTAAGTGTGACGTATAATAGTGGTATTGAACCAGACTTTCTTGGCTGTAGAACTTTGTAAATACGCATTGAAATGTATTGTTGGATTTAATGTTTTGAATCGACTCAGCATTCTAGCTCTGCTACATTATATTATCTTCCTAACTTTCACTGTGACTGCTTCCAAAGGTTATTGTCTAATGTTCTTTTGATTAGTTTTAGCGTTACAGTACAGCGTCATGTGCAGAATTGTCTACTTTTCTGTTACGAGCAGTGTATATAGTGTGTTTTACTTGTAATATTAGCTTTACTATATCAGTGTGTTGTTCAGTATTCTAGTAATACATTGGATAACATGTTTTATTTTTTTTTTGTAACGCGTGGAATAATAGTAAGTGTACAGTTGTATAATAGTAAGTCAGTGTGATGTATAACTGCAGGCTTGAAACTGCATTGTTAGTCTCGAATTTTACTGTTTTTGTTTTACCCTAACCATTTTTGTATCAATGTATTCTTTATTATTGATTTATTATTTATTCTTTACTAATGTATTTTTATTCATATGTATTCTTTGTATTCCCCTATCTGTAATCTTTTTTAAAAAAATGTAGACTCAATAAATGCCGTTATGGCTTCTGCATCATACTGCAAGGGCTTGTTTTTACAACAGCACGCACTTCAGACTGTGGATAACAAATAATACCAACACATATACGATGGCTTTGAAAAAGGGTTTATTAAAAATATAATGACATAGTTTTCATTCACATATTGGAACAGACAATAATGAACTTTATTTGTAAAACAGCGTTTTCCTATCATAATAATAAAAGAAATAGATTGGTAAGTATATACTGATTTAAATTCATAAGGTATTTTCTCCCTCCTTTCTGCATACCTTCGTGGTGTAATTCTTAGTACACCCGTAGCGTATTCGAGAGCTCCAGGTTCGAGTCCCGGCGAGGACATTGCTCATTTTTCACGTCTCTTGCTTCAAAATAACCTAATGACAATTATCGGCAATGATGTTTATAGAAATTGATGTTGTGTAGTTCCAGTATGGAATATGACATAACATAAACTAAATAGAACTCTTCTTCGCTTTAGCGAATTTTTTAATTAGAGATTTATAATCGAGCAGCATCCTCTTCAATACACGTCACTGACAAATGACTTAATGCAACTAAGTTAAGGAATTTCTCAAATAATTTTTAAATCTCTTAAGAAGTGAAAACGGTCAATCACCACTTGCGTTGCAGATAGGAATTGTCGAAAACATACATTTCAGTCCTACAATTAATAGTTTTTATATGTCAATAGGCTTTGCGACATTTTCTTTTTTTTTTAAGAACGCAGTAAAACAAACACTATTATCTTTAAAATATTTCAAGTCAGTATCATTTTGATATCCTGTACATATGCTTTCCATACACTCATTAAATTGAACAACAGGCATTTTAACATTGAAAAATAATCCGAAATCCATTAATGCATGATTTTACTAAATGGCGTTTCTCTGAGATAATTCAGGGATCAGTACATAACAAATAACATTATTTAAGTACATCGCAAAATTTTGTTTTTCAGTAAAATAGGTTTCATTCAGAACTGTTTCTTCAAACTGCGATTTTTTCTTTTAACTCTTGGTAGTTTCGGTTTCCTGTTAGTAAATCAACATTCTTCTCAGTATCGTTAAAATTGTTCCTATTATTCATGAAAAAATTCAAAAGTGATTTCAGAAGATTTGTTTCTAACAATAAATTGTACCGCATGTATTCTATGTGCTATTGATTCTGTGCTATTGATTTGAGGCAGTAACTCATCATATAAAACTGTTTCACTCTCTAGGAAATATTCTGCTAATTTTTTCGCCTCCAATTGGTTCAATGGATTTCATTGTCGGAAATATTAATTATAATCAGGGCATCTTGCATATTCTGATAATCAGATTTTAACGCTAAAATTGCGTTTGTTACTTATTCATTTTATGCGTGGAGATTGAGCAAGAGTCTTACTGTTTATAAGTATACTGGTGGATAAAATTAAAAGATGGAACACCTTTTCCCATACATCAAGAAATACTGGATAGAAATAGATGAAATTGGATATGGTTATAGTTTATTGTACGACAACAATGTGTTCAAAACGACAGTGAAAATGGCATTCATTAGCATGATTTATGGCCAAGAGTCCAATGTGGTCCAAACTTGAGGTCAAAAGATGCCAGTGAAAATCTGGCCAGTACGGTGTGTGGTCTCCTCTGACAGACAGACAGCATTCACAATAAGTAACCATGCTGTTAACTAAAGAGTTCAGGAGTGCCTGTAGAAGTCGCACCCACTGCTCAACCAGAGAAGTTTAGCTCCTGAATGGTTCTGGATGGTGGTTGGCGTTCTGCAATACCCCTTCCTTAAAGATGAAAGATAAATGGTTGCACTCTGATAAAAATAAGAATTTCATGCATATGATTAAAATAGATTATAAAGGAAAGTTATATAACAATATCGATTGTAACCAGGTGTTAACGGGCCATGGAAGATTTCCCGAATATCTGAGCAGGTTCAAAGGTACAGGATAATGATTTATGCTTGAACTGTAACGCTCTTGGTAATTCTGGACATTTTATTTTGGAATGCAAACTAACTGAGTTTATTCAAAAGGTATACGGGATTAATACAGCAAATGTTGATGACATTAAATATAGTAAATTTCAAAAATATTGCAAGGGCTATAATGAAGTTTATAAATGAAAATAGAGTTCTTGTTGATGTGAATGTCTGATGTGTAATTGTTGTGTTGTTAACTAAAGTAAATTTACTTAATAATTTAATTATAATACCTTTTTTTACATATAATAATTATTGTTTTTTTTTGTTCTTCTTTCTTTCCTTTTGTGTTGTCCTGCCAGATTATTATCAACTGCAACCTATTTAAACCTGTGCATTTATTATTTCATTTAGTTATTTTTACTAACTTTTTAGTTACTCGGAATTCCGAGTTTGGTTTCTCTGAATATTTATAGAATTTTGTTAGACTATTAGTTTTTCCGGCTATATTTTTGTCTTGGGGAACCGGTTGGGTCGTTGAATGTCCTCGTTTGTGATTTGGATTGAGGCATCTTTTAATACCATAGGGCCACAATGTGGCCAGGCGGGTGAGATGTACTCTGGATCGTACCCCTTCCAAGAGCATCCCAAACATGTTCAATAAGAGTAAGGTCAGGAGATTTGGCTGGCCAATTCAATCGGTAAGTATCCTCGGTTTCTAGATAGTCATCAACCAGGTGGCCTCTAGGTGGTTGTGCATTGTCATCTATAAAATGAACTCAGGGCCAACAGCAGCCCTGAAAAGTAGCACACAGTGTTCTAAGATCTATTGCTTGTGCCTATGGCCATTCATGGAACCAGTGCCAAACGCATGGAGCGGTACGCAGGCATCTTGCATGATCCCTACCCAGACCATCAATTCTCCATCACCATAGTGCTCCGTTTCCATGATGTTGCTGGGATAGTATCGGGTCCCGGGTTCCCTCTATATCAATAATCCGCTAGAATCAGGTTGTAGTCCGAATCTAGACTCACCCATAAAGATAGCGTTAGCCCAATAAAGATGTGTTCAGTGTTGGTGCTGTATGCACCATTGTAAACGCTCTCTTTTGTGGCAGGGAGTGAGTGGGACGCAAATACCCAGCTTTCTGGCATATAGGCCTGACTCAGGAGCCTTCTGGCAACTGTCTTCCTTGAAACTGACGTTCCTGTGGCATTAGTGAGGTCAGGAGACAATTGTGTAGCTGTAGACATAATCTGGTGCTTGGCTTAAAGTACAAATACCTGTCGTCGTTGGTCATTGTGGCTTTCAGGCAAACCTTGTCCTGGTTTTCTGGACAATGTCCCACGATTTTTAAACTGATTCCACAAATTAGAGATGACACTTGGCGTTACATCTAGTTATCATGCAACCTGAGCTTGGGACTTCCCTGCCTTCAGCCTACCCACGATTCTGTATCCCATACCTTCGTTTGAGCCATGATGTGTACTCATTTCACCTAAAACACAGGAGAAAACAACAAGATTATTCAAGAAAGATAATAAAAATCACTGCTGTGTTGCAGAGCGGAATGATCTGAACAGTTGGAGACGGACTTTTACACTTCCTGCTGGCGTAGCGACGCAAACGTAAACTCATCTCAGTGACACCAGCACCCCAGTGATATTTCATGGCAACCAACAGTTGAGGTTTTGTGTGGTATTTTAAGAGCAATGTGGAAAAATGTTTTCCGTCTCTTAATTTTGTCCACCAGTGTATATTCTATCTCCAAATAGATGCCAAGAAATGTACTCGTAAATTTTGAACTGAATCTGAAGTGAAAATGAGCAAAGTCAGAATATATAATTAATCAACATTTTAATTAAACAGATGGACGTTTACAGATTAAGTACACACACAGTAGAAAAGCAAAACGTAGAAGGGAATGCAACGTATGCATACAATACAACTGCAAAGAGATAGTGTTATCACATGACATTACTGCTCGCTCATTGATAAGAGCCAACTGCGCCAAGATAAGCCAAGAGCTGTAAGCTAGACGGCGCATTATTATTCCTACAGAATCAAAATAATGTAATGCGCCAGTACATGATTCCGCAGCACAATTTTCTATGAAATTTAATGGCTAGCACGGGGTACATAGATTACTGTACTAATATGACGTATTATTCTTGCTTGCAATCCGCTGTATTTGCCAGCCATATTTGCTGAATTATCATAGATTAGCCCATACGGGTTTTCATAGTTATCGGGAATTTTTTTTTAAATTCCAAAACTATTCTTCCTAAACAACAAGAATCGTGATTTTAGATATTAATAAAACCAAAATATCGCTGTTTTATATTTTCGTTTTCTTCAATAAACCTCAAAATACAAGTTAATTGATGATTTATATGAGGTACATCGGGAAGTGAGTCTAGAATAAAAGAAAAATAACTTGTTTTTCTTGAACTTCAGAAATTGAATATTTCTTGATCCCTTTAAACTTCAAAGATTCGTCTCATATCGTGTGTGATTAATAATTTACCTGTCTATTACTTGGATTACTAAATTTTTGTTAATGAATTTCCAAAAAGGCCACAGAAATTTTCGGCTGCTTCTTGAAAAAGACCAAAGAATTTTCAGCTCTTTGTTGCATTATTATAGTTTTATCTTAATTTAATGAGTTTTTTTATTTCAACTTTGATTTGTATTCTTCCTGTTAGATAGTTGGAAACCAATTCTGATTTAATTATTATATTTTTAATTATACATCATGGGCTATTTTTTGATCTTCTTCTGTATCTGAGGAGCAGTATTTTGAAATACGAGTTATGACATAACAAATGCTGTTTAATGCAAATACTGTTTCATAAAACTTAGAAAGGTATAAAATTAGAAATGAGCCATCATTAATCTCCATCAGTGGCGAAGCTTTTTGCATTGCAAAACTGATTTTCAATTGTCACAGAATAACGTTAAAAATATCATACAAATTTTAATTTAACTTAATAAAGCTCTACATATACAAGATTTTATTTCTTTTTTTTTAACTCCCTGGCGGCACCCACCCGCCAAATGCTCTTTCCAATTCTGCTGCAAAAGCAATGGTCAGTGGATCATTGTTCATGCGACCGATAATTTGGATTCCAAGTGGCAGGCCTTGGCTAAGTCCTAATGGACACTGAGTAGATGGAAGTCCGAGAACATTAAAAATGCCTGTGTAACACACACATGGTGTACAGAAGATACCTTCGTTACGATAAAGCGCGGTTACAGGGAGTGTCGGAAAGAGAAATACAGAATTTTCGTCTAATAGGTTTTCGAACTCTTCTTTCAACTGTTTTGCTAGATTTTCATAGTGCGTTACCTTGTTTTCATTGTACCACAAAGAGCATTTGGCAAAGTTCATGCTCGCTAGAGGACCCAGAGTCAAATCAGACATTCCAATAAGCCATTTGAAGAATTCTTTGATGCCACTGACCTCTGCTTTGTTTGATGTAAGGAACTGTGTGATGTCCCCTGCTGCAGATAAAATGCAGTGGAATGTAATCAAGTCAATTTGTGAAAGCAAAGGAATTTCTATTTCCTTCCCGTTTACTTGGTAGGTTGCTTCAAAATAGGAAATAACCTGCAAAGGAGACATTAAAGTATTTACTTTTATAGGAATAACCTGGAAAAGAGTTCTGGTGGGAAACCTGAAGAAATATTTTAAGAAAATATATTCTTATTATGTTTGCTTAATGTACTTGATAAATATTTCATTGAAATATTTTTATTTTATTAAAACATTTTAAAATTAATTACAATTTTCAGTTTTACTGCTGTTTTAATGAGTAGAATATCTGTTAAAAAATTCGTTTCAGTAGTCAATGCAAACAATCGTCTAATAATTGTTACTTATGTGGTCCACTGCGAGGGGGGGAAGGGGGACAGTTCTGTATCTCCCACTCTACAGAGTCGATTGACGAAATTCAACTTTCGTTTTTCATGTCTCGAAAGCGCGACTTAGGATATGTATTAGATTTATATATAGTACATAGGTATTTTGACACAAAATCGGACTTTTCCTGAAATGACATGCCAATGTTTTGCCATATTTCGATTCTACAACTCAAATTATGCCAAACTGCTACGTTTTGTAAAAATCGAAAGAGCAGTTTTTAAAAAATTAGTTTCCAAAATTTAGCTCCTCCATGCTAATTGAAATGGTGTATATTTATTTATTAATATCTCTTTTTTATTAAACTTATTTAATTCTTCGTTTCACATTTCGAAATTTAGGTTCATGTCAAATAAAATTCGCCCATTTTTTATGATTTATTTTTAAAATTTGTATTTTAAAATAATTTTTATAAATTTTTCGAAAATTTTAAAATTATTTTTATAAATTTTTCGAAAAACATTTTAAAATATAACCTATGAAATTTTTGCCATCATCTTAAAGTAGATGTATTTCTAAGCATACCTGCAAAAAATTACAGTTTTTATTCAAAATTTCCTAAGATATACGCGAAATTATATACTACAATGAGAAAAAGAATAGGAAAATAGATTTGCTATAAATTAAGACGTTCTCAAAGTGAATTCCTCTTGCCGCAAATTGAAAAAAATGCGCCAAGGTAAATTTTGAATTTCTGCGTAATTTCACACCAAATCCTACAAAATTTAATATTTAAGCATAATTTGTGTCATAGAATCGAAATATGGAAAACAAATGGTACATTATTTCAGAAAAAGTCCGATTTTGTGTCAAAATTCCTATGTTAGAACAATGCTACATATAAATCTAATACATATCCTAAGTCGTGCTTTTCAGACATGGAAAAGGCAAGCTGAATTTCGTTAATCGGCCCAGTAGAACGGGAGAAATGGAACTGTCCCATTTTTTTTTCGCAGTGTACAAGCGTACGCGTATCATTACTCTGTATTTCCTGTTTAAATATTCAAGTTGAACTTGAACATACTTTTGCTTTGCTAACACTTACAAAATAAAGACGACTGCCTCAAAATTCTGTATTTTCTGCTCTGTTTATTAATGTGATGCCAATTGCTAAATTGTAAGTCAAAAGCGAAAGGCCATCATTCTAACAACTTCTCGCAAAAAATTAAGTATTTGGTCTGTGGTTTTATATACATAATCTAAAGTTTATACCGGAAGGAAAAGAATTCACGGATGGTTAAATGGCTGAAAAGCATAATTTTTTGGACCAAAAAAAAGCGTTTCAGTATCTTTGAATAATATATTATTTGCTTTTGTTGTAAAGTTATGGCCCTACTATCAGCAAATTTCACGAAGGTTTTAAAGTTCAACAGCAGTGGGGAAATTTATATAGAACTTAACTATTATAAATGTCCTCTGGCTTCGTGAAGATAATAAGGCGACTTGTCGTCCTACCTCTATCTTCCAATAAATTAACTCCAAGTCAGGAGAAGTCTTAAAACAAACCTTTTTAGAATATTATGTTGAAGATCTATAAGATTCTAACAGCTCATATAAAAATAGAAGGTTCAATTTAAAGTGAAACTTAAATATTTAAACGGTGATATTCACAGGACAAAGTCCTCCCTTCCATATGTTTCGGCTCAGGTCCTCGATCCACATGAGTAATTAGGAGTTGCAAAAGCTAAAGCCGATGCAAATAAATTTAGAAGCTGTTGCGAAAATCGTTTTGAAGCCATCAACGGTTGCTGCCAAACGCTCATTCCTGAATTTAGGAACTCTGTTCTTATCTCTATATATATATAAAGAAGAAAGTCTGTTGGTTTGTCCTCTAATAACTCAGTCACTACTATATCTATCGTCACCAAACTTTCTACAATTCTTTTCTGGGTCCTCGAAAAGGTCGACGTTCACTTAAAAAAAAAAAAAAAGCTAAAATCAGGGATATTAATTAAAAACTCGGAAAAACGAGAATTTTCGCCCTAATTTTTTCCGAGTGACAACAGTCTCGAAAGTTGGAGATGAAAATCTGCTTTATTTCGAAAGTTGTTCTCACTGCTCGTTTCTGATCAGTTATGATAAATGTTTTGCCACATATAGTCGACTAAAATTGAATATAAGTGAAACATTGGATAAAACTTGATCTTTTACGACCATTTGATTAGAAAGGCGAAACTCATTAAAAACTGCATGACATTGTTGTTGATATAATGAGAAAGAATTAGCTTATTTTTCTATCGAATTTTTTAATGTGGGTTCCCTGTCGCATCAGACTGAAAAATGTATGACTATGAATAGTAATTTTTTGCATCGTTATTAGAGAAGGTTTACAGTGGTATCGTTCTCTTTGTTTTTAGATACAATACCCTTAATCTAACTTAACTGGCATCGGGTACTTTCGCTAGTATTAAATAATTTGAATAATGTTGGTTGATTTCGGTGAAATGAAAGTAGAAGTGGCAGTAAATATAAAATAATAAGATACATGTTTAATAAACATAAAACTATACCAAATTTCTTCTATTACTTTTGTAATAAAACTTCAATAGATGTTTCTTAAATTAACAGCTTTCTTATTCTAGATTACTTGCTGACATAACCAAACGGTAAATTCATATTTATAAAATCAGATTCCATTGATTAAAGATTAGAACTTCCCTTAAAAGTTTTCTTCTTCAAACACGCTAAAATGTTAGATTTCTTAAGGAAAAGAATGATTTGTATTATTAAATTAAGACTTTTGTACTACTTGGAAATTTGCTTCCTCCTTGCGCATTACTGAAGAGGATAAAATATTCTATAATATCGCGCTAGAGGCCAAGAAATGGGTGAAAAACTATGTGCTTTCCCGATGTGCCTATCCGGGGTGTGTGCCGTCTTGGTTATCGACGTAGACGTCTTTGTTAACGACGTATTTCTAAAGAATCTTTCATGTTTATAATATTTTAAAAACATATGAGAAGATCTTATTTGAAGTTCTAAGATGAATGTTTTCAAGGAATGTAATATTTGGTTTATATTCATCGACGGCATCTTCTTTTCTATTAATTATTATATAAAGAGATTTCTAAGCGATAAGGTTAAATTTAATAACTTGAGATTTAAAATGATTGGAGACTGCTTTCGAATGTTTTGGTCATAACGTTAACACGATTTAAGAGAGGTTTGAGATCCTTATACATCAGAAAGTCTGTATTGAAGTAAAGACGTATATTGAAGCTTTGAGATTCCGATGTCTCAAAACTTTTGAAGTTCATATTTGGTATTTTCCTAGGTATGCAATGATTAATTTTTAAGTTATGTCACTGTATAAGGTATTTTTCCCGTCTTCTTCGAATGGCTTCATGGTGTAGTGGTCTGCATGCTCGACGCGTAAACGAGAGGTCCGTGGTTCGATTCCCGGCGAAGGCATTGCATCTTTTGTACCTCTCCTGCTTCGTAATAACCTAATGTCTCTACAACTGCACGTTTTGCATTTCAATTAATTTGTCACAAGACGATGCTGTCCAGTATTTTGCTTTAGTGAGAAAGCGGCGGCCATTTTGAAAATTGGAGGGATCTTGTTGGTAATGTTTTTAGTAAACAGTGTACAGAGTACGATAAGCAAAATAGAATTTTCATTGCATGTTACTGATTTTTGGAGTGAAATGAATATAATCTAGCTAAGTGTAAAAACGTAACAGCAAAGTGGAAAAACTAAATTCAGACACGTCGATTTTGCTTATGGTCGGTTTTTAATAAAAATTAAAAGCAAATTCAGAATGGATAAACTATGTATAATAATTAAAATTATCGATTAATAAAAGCAGTAAGAATATTTACTTTCTTCATTGCTTCTTGAACATCTTCGCAAACAGGTGCTGTAAAGTTGAAATCAACGGATAACGTGTAGAATATTTTAACATCTGTGAATTTCACCTGAAATATATTTGAAATTTCAATATTTCTGAATGATTGTATATTTGTTAAAACAAATTATTTTAAAATTATCCCTAAAACATAAAAAGCAACTGAAGACACATCCTAATTAACCAGTGAATTAAGAAAATACTCTGTCTTAAGAACCCCAGGAAATTAAGAATTGGATGATAAGTTGTTTAGCAACTTAATTTTATTCATATGCTCTCTTCGATTTGGTTGAGTAGTATTTAAAAGGCTTGTTGATTTGCTTAAACGCAAACAAAAGTTAACTGAGTAAATACACTAAACATGCGTTCTTTTTAATTTATTTTCTCGGGAATGCTCAGCGAATGCTACCAGTAATGCTATATTTCAATCTCTAATTTACCACTGTGAATGAACTAACTTGACATACCTTGCTCTTTCCGTTTGACTAAATTAATATCATACTCAAAATCGCTGAAACAACCTTGTATTTGGCGTACATTTATTAAAACACTCAATCGATTTCGAGGACAGCTATAGGTCCCTCCTCATGAGAACAAAATTTCTCAGTAACGGCTTATTATACCCTCAGGTAGTACCATGCGCGAGGAGGCAATGCCATCTATCGGCAAAAATAATAACCAAAAATTATGTTAATAGAATTTTAAAAGCATTAGGAAGGACTGCATTGGGCTTAAAATCGTTCACTAAACATGCTAAATCTTTGCGAATGTGAAAAACCTCAAGAAAATCCAATTCACCAACGGAAGAAGCTTTTTGGATAATTTTTGCAGATCCGAAGTCAAAATTATGATTAAATTTCCAACTATGATACGCTACTGAACACTTGTTAATTTCGCCCTTTCGGACATAAGATTCATGTTCCTTGATACGAAACTTTAAAGCTCTTTTTGTTTGGCCAATATATCTCAAGCCACACTGACACGATATACTATAAATTCCCCAAGAATTAAAGTCAGAAACGCAATCTTTTAGAGTCGAACCGTGAATTTTACTGATAGGGGAGAAACTGACTTGAAAATTGAATTTCTGGAAAAATTCTATTAGCATAATTCTTGGTTATTATTTTTGCCGATAGATGGCGTTGCCTCCTCGCGCATGGTACTACCCGAGGGTATAATAAGCCGTTGTGGTTGCTTTTCCTTTCTAGAAGTTTTGTTCTCCTGATGAAGAGGGACCTGTAGCTGCCCTCGAAATCGATTGAGTGTTTTAATAAATGTACGCCAAATACAAGTTTGTTTCAGCGATTTTGATTGTCACATTGACGTGTTTCTCTTCTATTCTAATATCATATTGCTGTTGATAATAATTAATAATAAGGTAATGTAAAGTTCTAGTTAATTTAGGTGTCCTTGGCTACTAGAACTTTAGTGAAGAGTCTAGCCACTATTCGCTGGTGTTTTTACAACTATAAGGATGAGTCGAAAGAAGGGTTAAAATACTCTTTTTTTACAGAGAGAAATAATACAATCGACCCCTCTTGGGCTTTCAGGAAAGCCTCCACTTGGGCTTAAAATAGAAAATAAGAAACTAAACTAATTTTAACCAACTCAAACTTTAGCCGAAGTTGTACAAAAATAACTAACCGAGTTGGCCAGTAATTAAACCTTACCGGCGAAAACCAACAGGAACGTAAGGCTACGGCCGAACGTAGTAAGATAGGATTAAAGCAAAAACGTGGCCATGGCAGAACACACTCCGCTGAGTACTTCCGAGCTCTTCTACGAAAGTGACTGAAGTTCCCATTAAATACTGGTTCTACTTCATTTACTTAAAGCGCGATACTGAAATCTCATTCTAGCAGGGAGTTGCAGGCGGAAAACAAGAATTTAAAGGAAAGGGATTTCAAAATTAAAAATAACTAATAGAAAACTAAAATAATCCCTACAGTAGTTTTAATGAAAATGAGAATGAGAATATAGTATCAATGAAAAATCAGGTTAAAATAGCTTTAATGGAAATAAGAATGCTCTTTCGATAATGCTTAAAAATAACCTCTGCCTAATATAACTAATATAACCTAAGATGACCTCTAACCTAATATAACCTCTGTTCGTAAAATACTCTTTGCCTACAGAATTCTTGTTTCATGATTCATTGATACACTGGTATGCAAAACTTAAGCAACAGGTGTTCTTTTTGCCATAACTCCGCGAAAAATCATCTGAGAGCATGAAATTCAGAAGTGAAAGACAGCATTTTATATTTAAACTATGACGAAAGCATAGTTACTCAAAATCTAATACAATGCATCCAGTATGGAAACAAACAAAAAAAAAGGCTTTATTAAACTCATATTATCCTTATACATGATTATTTGTATAAGAAGAAGAACAACAAGCAGATGTTCCTTAGTGTGGAATATGCCCTCCCCTTACTGCAATGCTTGCTTCTCACCACCTGTCCATACTCAGCACCGGACTGTCCAACAGATCTTGAGGTAAGAGTGCCCATTCCTCAATCAGCATCTGTTTCAGTTGTTGGGTGTTCCCCGGAGGATGTAATCGTGCCGCATGGCCTCTCCCCAAAGCATCCCACACATGTTGTATGGGATTTAAATCAGAGGAATATGCTGGCTTATCCATTCGAGTGATATCTTCATTTTCCAGTAGCTTCTCAACAGCAGGAGTCCGGTGTGATCGTGCATTGTCATCCATAAAAACGAAGTCAGCTCCAATGGCACCTCGGAATAGACGCACATGGGCAAGAACCTCTGTCGAAAACGTAGAGCTCTGTCCGCCCATTCAGCACAATGCCTTCTCAGACGAGAACTACAGGACCAATGTAACGGTCTCTTTGCGTGATGTTACTGGGATGAAACCATGTCCTGACCTCTCTAAATCACTGGCGTTGAGAATCGCTTGTGGCGTTAAAACGACTCTCATCCTTAAAGAGGACACGACTCCATTAATGGGATGTCCAGATTTTTTGCTCCTTGTACCACTCTAAACGGTGGCTCCGATGGTTAACTTTCAAAGGGATGCAGCGCTCAAGACGGCGGGCAAATACAGCACCTTTGTGAAGGCATCTGGATACAGTAAATTGAGACACTTGTCGCCCCATTGCTGTACACAATTTCTGAACTATGGCGCTTGCTGACTGGTTTTGTGCTCTTTTCGCCTGTAGGACGGTATATCGGTCATCCACTGGAGTTTTTTTCCTGGTGCGGCCACCACCAACCTTTCTAAACCAACCTTATCTGTAACTATGGTTTGGTAGGCTTTCCAAGCGCGTGAAACGACACTTTTGTTGATTCCGAACTCTTCAACTACACTAGTCACACTACGCCCCTCTTCCAGCTTTCCGATCATTCTTCTACGAGTGAAGTCATCCAGGTGATTTCTTCTAGTCATATTTCACGTAAGAGCTCACTTGCACTTGCATTTGCAGCAAATGTCTTTAATTGCGCCTCCGCCCTCGTCCTTCCTTTTAGTGTAGTCTTGAGTTGAGCGCGTCAACCGCACGCGTTTTGCGTACGCTCACGTCGTCTGTGATGTTTTGTTCCTAACATTTGCATAGACATGAACTTTCTGCTGAATCACGTGTTCATTGTAAAGATCGCAAGAACCCCTTTCCTGGAATTTCATGGCTATCTGATTAAAATTTACATTGTTGCTTAAGTTTTGCACACCAGTGTATTTTAATAATCACACGGATAAAAATCACTGAATGTTGATAGTTCCATCTATATTCCATTCTAGGCTAGATGGAATGAGTACATGGATCATTTAAAACATCTCGTGAATAAATTTCTTGTGAGTAAACGACACGAGATTTTTTTTTATCTCAAAAAGATTTCGAGGTAAAGAATCTCACCAAGACATACAGACTTGATAACTGCAGCCATAAAATGTTACCTTAGAGAATAATTTCGAAATATAAAATAAAAAAATGTGCATTCCAAGCATAAAAGTACAGTCGTACACTTTCAGCCACTGACACAACGACTGGAGTTTGTTGTGACGAAACATTTTGGATATTTAAGAAATAAATGGCTTATATGGCGCGCAAA
Organism: Stegodyphus mimosarum; assembly: GCA_000611955.2. Classification (NCBI taxonomy): domain Eukaryota; kingdom Metazoa; phylum Arthropoda; class Arachnida; order Araneae; family Eresidae; genus Stegodyphus; species Stegodyphus mimosarum. Next base: position 465,745 of record KK115831.1, on the reverse strand, counting down.
ACCAGCCAGTTGAACCAACTTTCTATCCAACCTTCGGAAAAACAGCGATGCAATTGCTGGTTAATAAGAAAAAATATCTGGATGCGTACACCACATGACTTTCTTGTACGGAGTATTAAATTATATGCATTTTGCAATTCATTTAAACTTATTGGATTGAATTAAATCTACTTCATCGATAGCGCATAAACCAGAATAGAGTAAATGCACTCTTTAAAAATTCACTATATTTGTTTACCACAGCGACACTCTGGCATTAGCTTAACTTAAGAGCATTACATCTCCTTCATTTTATAACTCATTAGAATGCACAAAAATTATGTATATCATCTGGAGAATTACCTAATCACCTAATCGTTGCCACACGTTCCATTCAAAGAATATAATAAATCTAAAACGATGTGTAAAAGAAATTAAACAAACAAACAACAGCAAAAAGAAACAGTTTTTCACAGAAGATTTAGTATTTCTCATTCAATTAAATTCAGTTCTCATTTCGCGACGAGGCAAAAATACATAAAAATTCAAAACATCTGTATAAAAAATTGCGAAATAAATCTTAAACACTTATTTCTTCGAATAAATTCCAGAATGGATTAAGAATGATTTAATTCTCAATAATAAAACGAGGCGTTATCTTTGTTGTTGCTATGCATAGTTTCTCCAGATTGGCAACAAATTCACTATTCTGCTAAGTTTCAAATGTAAACAAATATGTCCGCCCTGAGAAAAATAATAACGCTTAGCCGCACTTAAACAACTTTTAAATTGTTGATAATTCTACAGATCTTGCATGCAGATTTAGTAAAGGCATAAAACCCTTAACCGGAATATAAGAAGAACATAATTCAATCATTTTAAAGCAAAAAATGCACAATTTATCAACATCTAAGGATTAAAAAACTGAGCTCACTGAGTCGATTAACAGAGTGGATATATATATAATAGCATTGAACTTCTTCAAAAAGAAATTCTCTATTTCATCAAAATTTTACACAACAACCTTATTCCTCAAACAGTAATTAATAATTCCTTAAAAAAAGCTGGCATTTACCTTTTATTTTAATTATTTGGATTAGATAATGAAATCTTTTACTTAAATCCTCAAGGAAGGTAGATGATGGATGGCTAATTCAGATTATTTAATGTAAAAATGTAACATAAGTTCCTCTTACTGTGTTTTTTGTACTCTCCTAGATATGAACAGAACTTCAGTTTTATTATTAAATTTATAATTTTATAGTTTAATGGGACTGAACTCTGGCCTTGTCTATTTCTGTTACTAATTTATGGGCCTCTTTCGTTTCTGATCGCTTGTAAGCCCTCTAGCCAGAAGATTTTCAACTTTTTCTAACAAATTTTCCTTTTTTCCAATTTCCACTGCTTTCAGGCCAGATTTTACATTTACTTGTTAGGCCATTTTATTCTTCCCCTTCTTGCATTTTTTACGTGACTCAGCACTTTACTGGACGCCGTTTTGTTGATTAAGCTACCATTTTCAACTTTCTAAGTTGACCCCCTATGTAACCCCCGCCTTTCTGTACAGATGTCAGCATTGGCCGTGAAGCTTCATTGGTTCACCTTATGACGTCCTTACCTTTAACTTGCACCTATTTGGTGTTTTTCAAATTCTTTTCTGGTTGCTCTCTATTTTAGAATTCTTATTCTAGCAACACCTTTTCCCTCATTTTCACTCTTAAAATTTTTGCTGCTGCCCTTGGGTATGTTCAAATTCTTTTGCTTTGTTTAGCAATAGGCCTTAACAAGACACTTGTATTTTATTGTTTTATATTCTTTTTTAGTTAACTAAGTCTGAATTTTCTAGCTTATTGGGATCTCCCTTAAATTATGCAATTTTTGACACGTGCCTAATTGGCTACTTTTGTATGTTTGTAAATTAGCTTTACAAAATTTTTTAAAGGTTACTCTGTAGTCTTTGTTTTTAAGTCTTATGGCAGACGCGATGGGAAAAGAAACGATAAGAATTGAGACCTACGGTATTATGCAGATTTTTATCTTTGATTATTAGTCCAAAGGGATGTAGTCCCGAAGGACTATTACCTTCGTTTGGGCGTTTTGCGTCGTTTCACAAAAATGTCCGATTCACTTTTCAAACTGTTGCCACAAAATTTTGCAGGCCTGTATTATATTTAAAGAAATTAAATAATGAAGAATCTGCATAAATTTAAGCATGTTTCTCGCATTATGATAAAACAACGGTACCTAGAGCCATAAAATTTTTAATGACGTAATCCTACTGCGAACATGAGCATCTGGAAGCCCAAGTTTCGACTTTGGGATTTGTTTTATTATCGATTTCATATTATGTAAAACTTTAACGAATTTTTGATTAAGAAATTCAACGATTTAAAAGCGAGCAATGGCAACGTTGTACAGAATTGGCAACGTTGTACAGAAAAAACAATTTTATCTCCAGCGCCTGAGACTGTGTATCGGAAATTCTAAAGATATACTCAATTCAAAATTATTTTGCGATATTGCCCTTGAACTGAACTATTTTATGGTTTAAGTGCGAAGAACATGATATTTAAAGAACAAAGGTAACGCACAAAATGTTAAAAAAATGTCCCTTTGGACGTAATTTAAAATCTGAAACCTTTCAGATTTTCTTTCTTTTTTTTTTCTGTTTAAAATTTTTTTAGTTTTTGTCTCAATTATTGTCGTTTGATGAAACGCGTAAGGGAGTTTACCTATGTACGAGCAATAGTGCTTTCCTCTTGACGAGTCCACTAAAGCTCGACGTAGGCTAAATTTCTTTTTACTGCTATTTTTGTATTTTTTTTGGTTTTTTAATTTTAATTATGTTTGTGCTTTAATGTTTTTTACGTGTAGCAATTTTTAAAGTTGATTTTCTTCAATACCAGCATTTGGTTTTTTTAAGCGTTTTTCTATTGAGTAATTAATTTGTTAAAATGTTTTACTTAGTTATGAGTATCAAATTTACTTTTAGGCGATTGCCTTTAGAATTTTTCTCTTTTTGCAAGGAACAAGTCTATCATTTACTTTTAGGCGATTGCTATTAGAATTTACTTTATTTGGCTTTGATCCTAATTTTGTAGCTCAATGCGCAAAATATTTCACCTATAGGTCACTTGTTCATCTACTACTTTCTTTTAACTTATATATATATATAT